>VYZX01005671.1:0-37090 GCA_013401335.1 Brachypteracias leptosomus
TCTGTGATTCTGTGATAGGATGAAATAGCTGGATGTCAGAGAGAACTGTGAAAGAAATCCCTTTTGAAGTTCGTGAAATTCATTATCTTTTCTAGATATTGTCAATGCATATATATTGACATAAACAAGACACTGGTGTAAGAATATGGCAATATTGGCAGCACAGAAATCTTAACTCTTCAGCTAATTCTATCCTTTAGAATGCAGAAGATATGTCTGATGCCCCTTACCATCTGAATTAATGTGCATTAAGCACATGCTGACTAACATCCTGAACGGGGCATAACCAGACTGTGGTAGGTTGACTCTGACTGGATGTCAGATACCCACAAAAGCCCCTCTGTTGCTCCCATCCTCACCTGGACAAGGGAGAGAAAATATAACAAAAGGCTCATGGGTCCAGATACGGACAGGGAGAAATCACCTGTCAATTACCATCATGGGCAAAACAGCCTCAGTTTGGGAAAATTAATTTAATTTATTACCAATCAAATCAGAGTAGGATTGTGAGAAAATAAAAAAATACATCTTAAAACACCTTCCCCCAACCCCTCTCTTCATGTTGGGCTCAACTCCACTCCTGATTTTCTCTAGCTTCTCCCTCCCAGCAGCACAGGGTAATGGGGGTGGGGTTGCGATCAGTTCATCACACAATGTCTCTGCTGCTCCTTCCTCCTCATGGGGAGGACACCTCTCACTATTCTTCTGTTCCAGAATGGATTTTGCACAGGATCACAGGCTCCTTTGGTCATCCACCTGCTCCAGTGTGGGGTCCTCCATGGGCTGCAGGTGGATGTCTGCTCCACCATTAACCTCTATGGGCTGCAGGGGGACAGCCTGCCTCATAATGGTCTTCACCATGGGCTGCAGGGGAATCTCTTCTTGGACACCAGGAGCACCTCCTTCTTCTCCTTCTTCACTGACCTTGGTGTCTGCAGAGGTGATTCTCTACATATTCTTACTCCTGTCTTCAGTCATAATTTTTGCAGCAGTTTTTCCCCCCCTTCTTAAATAGGTTACCCCAGAGGTGCTACCACCATCACTGATGGGCTTGGCCTTGGCCAGCAGCAGGTCTGTCTTGGAGCTGGCTGGTATTTGTGTGTTGGACACTGGAGGAGCTTCTAGGATCTTTTCACAGAAGTCACCCCTGTAGCCCTCCTTTATCAAAAACTTGCCATGTAAACCCAATACACAACCAATGCCATGCAATAGAGCTTTATCTGACTGTGGAATACTTAAGTATTACGTGTTTGAATCACTACTGTTAAAGTATTAAATATAATTTTTAAAGACACATTTTGGTTTATTTTTTTTTTTATTTTGAAGCCAGTCATGTAAAGAAGAAAGGAAGGAAATAGCACAAGGTCTATGCCGTAACGTAACCCAAAAGAAGATCACATGCGTCCAAAAGGTTTGACAAAGACTCTTCATACAGGAGGGTCTGAGTTATATTGTACAAATCAGTTCTTAGTGAGCACTTAAGGCAGGAGAACACAGAATAAAGGAAACCCCTATCAATATGTTTCAATATGAATTATGAGCACACAGAAAACAGATTTTGGTCCATCAGTATAGGAAATACCAATGCTCATCCTTTTGAATGCCTTAATTTGATGTTACTCGCAGTATGTAGGTCCCAAAGGCAGATTTTAGTGGCTCAGTAAATAATTGAGATTAACATTCCCTCATGATCTTCTGGGATACTTACACCACAGTAACATAGTCTTACATGGAAGTCAAATCTGTACTCAGTATCTCTACGTAGAATCTACACAAGCATCAACAGCTGTGAAATCTCACTAGAGGACACACTTTCAAGCCTGTATGTGATTCATGCCTAACTGTCCTTTGATGGAGCAATCATCAAACTGAGTTTTACTAATTTCCGAGGAAATATTTTATCTTGAAATAAATTATTTTAACAACAATACAGTTCAGTATCAGAAATACTGTACTTAGATAAGTTGCATTTCCATGAGCTTTCATTATTTTTGTAATATTTGGATAAAAAAAGAATATTTGAAATGGACTATCATGTTTTTCCAGCTGCTGTCTGTAAAAAAAACCAACATCATAATATTATCCCAGCTAGTACAACAGTATGAGTTACGAGTCTTTCATGCATTTACCCATCAAAAAGAAGAGATTCAATTTGACCTGAAGATCTTTTTCACCCTGCTGTCAGCTGTTGAGTTACTGCTTGCTTGCTTTCTTTCTTTCTTTCTTTCTTTCTTTCTTTCTTTCTTTCTATCACTTCAAAAAGTTGCTTTTGTTAGTTTGACAAACCTTTGTTGTTTTGCGGAGGTGAGACAAAGGTCTCACAATTTAAAAAAAAGTGACTTCTCATTCTTGCCAGTCTGAAATCCACCTGGAAAATATGCAAAAGAGTAACCCTAGCATTCAATGTGACTACCTTGATAAGTCTTAAAGTTGTAGCTCAATAACTTATTTTTATCAGGACAACTGAAAAAATTAAAAAGATAGCAAAACAATGTATGAAAACATCAACAATCCCATTGGGTCAGCTCCCCTTGTTTAAAAGATGTCATCTAGATGACAGAAATAATGTTTAGTGACAGGAATAATAGTCTATGTCAGGTATTTAAACATTTTTTTTTCTGTGAACTAGAAATATTAAGGTACTAGGGAATATCATGTTAATCTAGAAAACAAGAGCATACTTAAGGTAAGTATGGTAATGAAAAAATAAAAGTTTCACTTTTCAAAAGATCTAATGCATTGTTTTCTATTTATTGCAACTGATAAGCTAATACTAAATACTAGTAGCAACCAATTATACTAATGTTTTCTTCCTCACAACATAAAAAAATGCATAAATAGTATTCAGGTTTGTTCATATCCATTCTATATTGACAAGTGCCATCCCATATCTTTATATTTTGATCCCCAGTAGGAAAATTTTTCTGGGACAAGGGCAAAGTGCAGAGATAAGACAAAAGATTTCTCATTTTGATTTAAGGCTCCCCTATCTCAAACAGCTGCCTGAGCTGGTTCTTCTAACAATTTCCAGCTATTTGCTGCCAGTTCCAGGCTTGTGTTTGGTTTCCCAGAACTCACATTCCTTCCTGCTAGTTCACCCAAGCAGGTTCACCAGTCTCAGCTGTGTTAACACCAGGGGACACAACACATTGACCAGCTGCCCAAATCCAGGCACTACAATATTCCATTATATCCTTGCAGTTCACTGTTCAGCTGAACAACTGCAGGCACAAGAGCTAGGTATTTCTTTCATTCAGCTATGATAGTACTGGCCTGTCATTTGTCTGCTTTTCCTATCAGCTCATCATGCTAACAACCCAGAACCAGAAGATCTGGCAACCCCCCACTGATGCAACCGAAAGCCAATTACTCAGCCACCCAGCAAAAGTAGTATTTGCCTCTGGAAACAAGTTACACTGTTGTTTTTTTATCACCAATATTTTGCCAAAATACATAATTCCAGTGCATCTTCCTGATTTATTTAGGTGACTTCTTCTGGGTTGGACAATTGGATGTTGTTTATTGTAAGCACGTTACACTTCAATTATAAAGGACAATGATCCACATGATAGATGGTAGAGAGGCAACTGCAGAAAAAAACGGTGGTGTTAGCCATGAGTATGAGCAAATTCTGAAGTCTGCTTTCTGGAGGAAAAATAGACAAAACAGACTTTGATAGAAGAAATGAGAGTTATTCTTGATCTACATTTGTCCTTTAAGAAAATTTCTTTAATTAAACAGCACAAATTTCAATTTAGAAACTACTTGGAACTAGATATTCATGCCACAGACTTTCCTTCACTGTTTTCTTTTCCTGTGTGTTTTCCTTCAACACAAACTCCAGGTAGACAGTAAAATCTGTGGAGTAAGGGCTGCTCCTCCTGGCCTGTGTTTTTTGTACCCCAGGTTCTCATTTCAGTAGGATGTTGGCGCAGGCATAAATTTAGAATTGAACCTAAGAGATTAATAATTCCTCCAAGAGGGTGGAAATTTTGGCTACCTCTGGATCACATTGAGAGAGCTGAATGAGGGATTGAACTGAGGGACAGAGGCAGAGGCTCTTTCACCTTTCTGGCAGGAGACATTAAGGCTCTTGTACAAAAATAAAAAGGATATTGCTTCTACCCATAAATTTTGGGTATTGGAAGCTACAGATTGTTTTTGAAATATATCACTTTTGAATCAGTCTAGCAGAATGAGCTTCACTTACTCATGTTGGCATCCAAAACAAATAGACAGGAATAGGCCATCCTCTCTCTATAGGTACAACATGACTGTTAGAGCCCACACTGAAAAGAAAAATATCTTTAGCATTTGTCTCAAGTTGTCATCAAATTGTATCGGCATATTATGGCTGGTCATCAATGCTAGACACAGGTCTGCACTCAGTGCACCAGTCCCTGGTGCTCACACTGGATTGAGAAATGTAACATTAAATGAAACACTTCACAAACAACAGATCCTGCTACATAGCAATTTAATGACTTCCCAATTAAATCTAAATTTAAAGTGTTTTGTTTATCCTGGACTTGCTCAGAGGCTTAACAAAACAGTTAATATTATAATTCCTAAAACAAACTTCCATTATTTCATTTGTGTTGCTGCTCTCATACTCTTGAATTCTTAATTGAACCCATTACACTTAAACCCCCTTTTTTTCACGTTCATCTTTTTCTATCACATTACATTTTTAACACTTCATTTGTCATCATTTTTTAATCACAAGGTGGGAGCACAACATCAGGACATGTATTTTTCTTAATGGTATTGTTGATGCTGCCCCAAATGCTCCCAAACTCTCCTATTCCTTAAGCTTGACATGTTTAAAGAACTGATTACCAGTTTGAATTTTATGCTACTGGAACTCATCCCCAGTGCTCTTCAGTTATCCCTAGTATGACACTGTGGATGTGCTTAAGATTCAGACAAGTTTCTTAAGATTCATAAATTTAAATAGCTATTTAGCTTGCAACTCAGCCCCATCCCTTGGCTGTAAAATACTATAAAACTAGGTAGGCTTTGATGCTATATGGAAGTGCTACCTTGCTACTAAACTAGCAACTGCTGAATGATAACAATAGAAATCACAACATTAATGGCTGCTTCATCCTGTTTGTAGACTTGTGTTATGTAGGTTGATACAGCATATTTTTCTCTTGGTTTCATCAACCAAATTTCTTAGGCAGAACAGATTTTATTAGGTAGAAATGCTCTGTATGTATAAGAGATTAGACCTTGTCTTTCTACACAGAAAAGACCTCAAGAGATTTTTTTTTTTAAAGCTTAGATCTACCACATCTATGAGTTTAACTGAGCCACCTCAGATCTATATGCTTAACTGAACTACATGATTTCATATCCAACCAGTAAACCATGATTCAATTTACCTGAAATTATACTATGAAAGTACGACACCACTTCTAATGTTTTACTTGAAAATAAATACTACACTTCTTTAAGAAGAGATATGCTATGACACTAATAGGATGACAATTCCTGGTATTTTATTTGTTTTCTGTGTTTAGAGTCACTATTGCATAGAAACACCGAATCAGTATTTTAACTTGAAAGTATTAAGTTTAGCTTTAGAATCAGTTTTTTCATTGAAGATGGAAGGTTGTTTCCTTCCCTCATTATCTTAAGCTACAGAAAATGGCTCAGGAAAAATCTGATTTAAGGACTTAAGTCTATTTCCCACTGATCCTGAAGTGGGCAGAGTGTACCACACCACCAACCTCCCTCAAGCATCACCATCAGCTGTAATTTCAGCACAATAGGTCTGGATTTGTCCTGTGTAATATAACCCCATAATTGAGGTCTCTAAATCAAACACCAGTTTCCTCAGTGGTAAACAGACAAATCTGGGCATGTTGACTATAAGCGTAACGTGGGAATTCTATGTCAAGTAACTTTGGCCCATGTAAATTCTTAATGCTAGCTAGGATTAATCTGGCTGGGGTTTTTTTTTGCTTTTATTGCCATCAATAGGAATAAAGAATATCTAACTGTTCTCAGTAGAATTGTCAGAGGTAAGTGTAATAGGGGGAGCTTCTCTGGGCCCAACATTGTACATTTTTGAACAAAGTTACTTCAGCGATGGTCTTACGTCAGTTTATAGCTGATCTACTATTGATTTCAATAGCCTGGTCCATTATACATTGTTTGTTTAACACTCTCTTTTTGCCAGTAATTGCACTGTTTAATATTTCATGTAGCTATCCATGAGTAATAGAGCAGAAAGCCACATGAGGCACGGTTTTGCTTCTTCTCCTCTTTTTTCTTTTCTGCCTTGTCTTTCCTTGTGATTCCTTGTTCCATGTCAAACAACTAATTTATGAGCAGACTTTGAGTCATGTCTGGCCTGTTGATTTATTATTGAGCAGTGCTGAAATGAGACTGTCTGTTTTGCATTTTCATCTTTGTGAATGACAAACAACTGCTGATTTTATATTACAATTTCTGATTTTCTACAAGTCTACAAGTCACAATTATTTTGAAGTTCCTACCATAATTTGCACACCTCTACATCACACCACATCACATCACATCACATCACATCACATCACATCACATCACATCACATCACATCACATCACATCACATCACCTCTTCTTCCCAAATACAATAAACTATAATCTTAAGCTGTTTTCTTAATAACAAGAGCTATGAGATCAGAAGTAATAATAAAGATGAAAATAATTATGATTATTAAAGATCCTATTATGAAAAATCAGTTCACTTTTGGTTAAGATAGAGTTTAAGGAATTTAAATATATCTGTGTCAAAATGCCATGTAAAATAGAGTTGAATAAAGGAATTGGCTTCCTATTTCACACTGCTTTGGATTTTTTCTGTTGAAGTGTTGCTACATTTCAAGATTTAGTTGAAGTGTGCTACTCTTATTGCTGTGTTAACTCATGTTACCATTTATGCTTTTTGAATGTGCACATGTATGTACAAAGGCAATTTTAATTTGAGCTAAAGTTCTATGAACATTGAAACACAGCAACAGGCAGGCAGTTGAAAACAATTCATATAATGCAGTCATGAATGACTGGCCTTTTCCTAACCTCAGAAACAAACAGATGTTACAATTTCATTGTTCAAACCAGTAAAACACCTTCAGACAGAAAAATGTCATGTAAGAAAATGCTGTGATGTATCCTTTGCCCTAGCTATGGTTCCAATGTGAGTGTGGATCCATTCTCAGGAAGCATTAAACACATGAGAAGATGTAACATACTCTTCCTCATGTTAATTTAACGAAGCACTGAGGTACTTACTCAACATTAGACATCTAATTGAAATAAAAATGTCTGAACTGTGAGTTTTAACTTGGATTTGAGAGTGGATAAGTTAGCTAAATACACTGTCCTTTTCCATCTACAACTTTGTGAGGACATGATAAACTCCCACAGAGGAGGCAGGCTCTGGACTGCCCAATGTCCTATTTTAGCTAACAAGTCCAGTTTCTCTAAACTACACAGTAAAGATCTGGAAGTTACAAGAAGCCACCAAACAAGTTCAACTTTCCTTAGTAGTGCTTTAGGCTCTGTTTCATTTTTATCCATGTTTCGTGTTAATAATACATACCCCCCCCCCCCAAACAAAAACCCATTAAAATTAATCCTCTAATTCAGCGTATTTTATTTTAATAATCACAAGAGATATTTTAAATTCCACTCACATAAGCTTAGACTGCATATAAGGGTGGAAAAAAATGAAAAGTGTTTTTCCAGGGAAGTATGAGGTCTCCGTTCTTGGAGACATTCGTAACTCAACTGGCCAAAGACTGAGCAATCCCATCTACCTTTGAAGCTGTGTTTTTAGCAAGCACATGGACTAGACGATCTTCAGATATATAAGAATCCTAAAATCGTAGAATACCAGATTGGAAGGGACCTCAAGGATCATCTAGTCCTACCTTTCAAGGTAAAAATATAGTTTAAATGAGATGCCCAAGCACACTGTCAAGCTGAATCTTAAAACTGTCCAATGTACAAGAATCTCAATCTAAATTACTCTAGGACTTTACAAGTCTCTTTCAGTGTTCATTCTATGTCCTCCCCTCTATCTGCTCTTTTTCTTCCTCTCCAGTGAAATACCCTACAGTTTGCATGATATATATATATGCCTCTTCTATGGAATTGAGATGCTACTGACCTCACCACTGTATTGATCCTTTTACTTGTTCTACAAAACTTGACAGGGAAGAAAGGATATTCCAGAGGAGAAAGGAATATCTTTTCATTTAAACTTGTAACTTTCATATTCACTGCATCTTAATGTCCTGTAGTCTGATATGCCATCTGCCCCCTACAGCAGCTGGGGTCATTGTATTCTTTAAGATTTTCTCAATTTTTTCAACCTGTCAGGAAACAAGCAAAAAAATTATTGACATTTCCCCTCTATTTTCTATTCCTTTGTCTTCTCACTTTACATAGTTCTCAGATGCTTCTTTATGATAATATTGCTTTCACATTACTCATGTTACCATAGTACCTTTAAAGTATGGTTAGCAGACAATAATTTTCTTTTATGTTGTATTGTTAGGAATAAGGCCAAATTCAGATTACTAGATTAAATATAGTTTAATATTCTACTCAACATGAATGAGAATATTTGCAATTTACTGTTAAAGCTAGACAGTAAATCATAATTTTTCATATTAAGCTACACATTTTGCTACCATTTTAGCATAAATTAACTAAAGAAACAGATGGATTGATTTATGCTATTGTGCTAGTGCGTGTTCTTTTCCCAGTGGGTCTTAAAGATTTACATATATGCAGAAGAAAGAGATTAACCCCCAACTAACAGAAAGTTGAATCCATTACTATCCCTCAAGGTCTATGGGTTACCATGTTGTTGAACAAACAGTTAGTATCATCGGTCTTTGTTCTACTAACTACTGGTTTTAAATTTGAATTAAATTAAAATGAAAAATTCAATGCAACTGTTATTTTCATTAAGGCTGCTTCTGTGTAACATTATTCAACACTAATATCAAAGCAATATAGAACCTTTATCAGTCACTTTTGTTATGTAAACAAAAGAATATATGTACATGATGCTTTATCTCTACCCCACATCAGAGTTTATAAATAAACACAAAAAACAGAGTCACAACATTGAGTCACCAAATTCAACTATGCACAAGATGTGAGGATGTAGCTGTGAAAAAGGGTGATTTTTTTCCTGAGAAAAAATGCAATTACAAGGATAAGGGAAGAATGGACAGATTTATTCTGTCAAGGTGGTGAGCCGCTCAAATAATTAAGATAGAAGAAGAAAGAATTTGAATATTCTAATTAATATAATTTTAATATATATTATCAAATAACAATAACAGTGAGAAAGGAAAAAGGATAAATGAGACTATAGGGAATTGAGAGGATTGAGACAGGACAGTTGTTCTTGTGAGCTTCAGAGGGAATTGAAGAACACGTTTGAGCCACTACAAGCCTCCATGGGATTGAGTCTTTATTTAATATAAAACCAAATGACTGAAAGGAATACATTTATATAATACTATATTCAAGAGATGAAAAGGAGAGATTAAACACATAAATAGTAGATGAAAGGACTGAACAGAAAATACAGGAACACATATTGTGATATCCCAGACGACAGAATTTTTTACATACCAAAAATTATCTAACTTCTTATGCACAAGACATGTCTATTTCTAATCTATGAAACTTGAGTGTAAAGGCTCCCGATGGTTTTAATAGGCTATAGTTATGGTTCTTAAGGTGCCTGCCTTTCACAGTTATACCCATTAACACAGAGTTCAGTAGCATATTTTGGATTTATACTGCAGTGAGAGAAGAAGTGTTTTGAACTAATTTAATAAAGATAAACAGACTGTAGTACTATCAAGTCAGTGAAACATTTTGTATGAAAGCTTCTTGATAAAGATAAGATGGCTGCTTTGGTTCTTATTAATGTGTTTGTCAGGTTGTTACCTTGCATTTTTTGCTGTTGTAGGAATAGAATCCCTCTCCCTGAATTTAGGAGAGAATAGATCAGGTTTCTTACAAAGTCTTTAGATGTACTGAGAGAAGGAAAAAAATAGCCAAAAGAATAATGTTGCTTAGTCCACTCATAGATGTATTATCTGATTTGGTGTGATTGTACACAGTTTATAAGTATAATAAACAATAAAAAGCACCAGTAAAAACAGCTGCTTATGGTTATTTCAAGCAACTCTTCTGATCAGGGTCAGCAGGACAGCTTGAGACAGGTGGTTCAAAATGCACCTGCCACTTGAGCTTTTTATAGATCCTTAATACATTTGGATACTGCACTGACAACTTTATCAATATAAATTTTCTCTGCAAACATGTACTTTTTAAACTAATTAGGTTTTTATGAAAGAAGCAGTCATTTTCTACAGGAAGTCAGTAACCGTAAATCACTGGAGCTGCATATTAAGCACCAGTTCTTCCCACTTGCTCAGTCACCATATGGCACCACACACTGTGCTGAAAGATAATCACTTTATTGTTGGCTGGGTTTTTAATCAGATACATCTCATACTGTTTTGTTAAACATTGCTTTGCAAATAAACCAGCCTTAGAATACATTTTTGCTTTGGAAAAAAAAAACATAAATAAGACCTAGTGAAACACAGGAACGTCTGGTCAAACTTGACATCCAGAATTTAATAAAATGATCAAGCATGAAAGAATCAAAATCATTATTCAGAGTACCACAAAGATGCACCAAGAGGAACCAGGGTGGGAGTTGGAGAAGCCACTGTGGAAGGTGTCTGTTTTCTAGCAGTAGTTTACTGGCTGCATTAGGCTTGACAGCTGTTGTGCTTGGTGGCTATCAGACTGGAATCTGAACTACATCTAGCAGCTAATGGGCCGCTGCAGTCCACCCACACCTGAATCACAAGCACTGATTTTGTACAATGATTGGTCCTGCAGTTTTTTCCTGCTTTGTCACTGCAAACAGAAACTCCTGTGGAACACTGTCCCTGGGTAGTCCTCTTTGTGTCATTGCTTTTGATTTTACATTGTGCTCACCCCAACAGAAGCTCTTTGGCTACTCTGGCTCAGGTGCTTTGCAACAGGAAAGGAACTGAAAATTCTACTAGATCTGCATTCATAGGGGGGATTGTATTAGGGTTGTGTGTCAAGGTTTTAGTAACTAGGGGGCTATAGGGGTGGCTTCTATGAGAAGATACTAGAAGCTTCCCCTATATCTGATAGAGTCAGGACCAGCTAGTTCCAAGGCAGACCTGCTACTTGCCAAGGCTGAGCCCATCAGCAATGGTGTTAGTGTCTCTGGGGCAACATTTTTAAGAAGGTGGAAAAAGTTGCTGCATAACAGCAGCAACAGCCAAAGAGAGGAATGAGAATATGTAAGAGAAACAATTCTGCAGACACCAAGGTCAGTGAAGAAGGAGGAGGAGGAGGTGCTGGAGCAGAGATTTCCCTGAAGCTCATGATGAAGACCATGGTGAGACAGGTTGTCACCCTCCGGCCCATGGAGAACCTCACACTGGAACAGGTGGATACCTGAAGGAGTCTGTAACCCTATGTGAAGCCCACACTGGAGCAAGCTCATGGCAGGACCTATGGACCTGTGGAGAGAGGAGTCCATGCTATAGAAGGTTTGCTGGCAGGATTTGTGACCCTGTGGGGACCCACGCTGGGGCAGTTTATGAAGAACTTCAGCATGTGGAAAGGACTCATGTTGGAGAAGTTCATGATGGACTGTCTCCCATGGGAGGGATCACACACAGGAGAAAAGTGTGAGGAGTCCTCTCCCTGAGGAGGAAAGAGAGAAAGAGAAAAAGAAATGTATGATGAACTGACCATAGCCTCCATTCCCTGTTCCCTTGTGCTGCTGGGAGGGAGAAGGTAGAAAAACTGGGAACAAAGCCCAGGAAAAAAGGAGGGTTTGGGGGAAGGTATTTTAAGATTTAGGGTGGGGTTTTTTCTCATTTTCATACTCTGATTTGATTGGGAAATGAAATTAATTTCCCCAAGTCAATTCTGTTTTGCCCATTGAAAGTAATTGGTGAGTGATTGTTCCCTGTCCTCATCTCGACCCATGAGCCTTTCATTACATTTTCTCTCCCTGACCAACTGAGGAGGGGAGTGATAGAGGGATATTGGTGAGCATCTGGCATCCAGCCAGGGTCGACCCACCACAGGGGTGAAAAAAGAAATAAAGAAAAATGAATAGCTATGTAAAGAGAAAAAACATCCTACTTAAAACAAGGTTTCTTAGTTTATGACAATGTTTCCTAGGAGAAGTAGCTGAAGATTCATTCCTGTAGAACAAAACTGAAACAAGCACAAATATACAATAGGAGCAGCCTGAGCTGAAAAAAAGCATAAATTAGAGGTTCTTTGTATTTCTGATTTACATGAAATTACATATAATTAACAGAATATTATGGTTATATAGTCAAATGCTGACATTAACATTAGCTATGCAACCTTCTCTATAGCTTTTTGCATATGAATTGTAATACATAACCCCTTTGGAACTGTTGTAATCGCCGACAATCTCCTTTCTCTCATTTCCTGCACTCAATATCAGATTATTTGTTGGGGGTGTTGAGAGGGTGCATTGGTGAGGAGGAACAGTTCCTGACTGTCTGAGGAATTTTTTACTCTCCTGAGATGGAACATCTTCAGTGTGGATATAGTGTTTTGCAAAACTGCACAGGAAAAGATCTTCAGATACTCACCTTTAAGGAAAATCTCATGGGATGCTAAAACATTTCTGAGGCAAGGAAAAATTCTCTTTTAAGTGTTTTATTTCTTTCCCAGATGGTGGACGTACTTGAACTCTCAAAGATTTTCATGTCTCTTCATCTTAACAAAACCACCGTCTTTCCTCATCTGCAGAAAGGCTGGGATGTTTTTGCAGAAATAGTCCAAAATTTACTCTGGTAGACCCAAAGAATGAAAAATTTTAGAGTCAATACTTAATGGTTAGCTAAGTCATAAATAACTAACACCAGTGCCTGGATGTGCCTTACAACCACTCCTCTGTATCTACATCTAGATCACATTCTTATTAAATACTAGTTTGGGAGAAACAATCATAGACAAAGTGCTGGGAAATCTCATGATATCAAAACGATGACACTGATATCATTCTTCCCTTGAGTTCTTCTGACAGGATCACAGAGGATGAAAGACTCAGGAGCTTGCCACTTGCCTCTCTTCCAATCCCCTCAACATGTGTATATTTGCTTCTCAGATATAAGTTTCTTCTTCCATATCCTGTATTTGTTTACCTGAGTATTGAAGAACTTTGTTTTACTCTACAATTTGTTGGAATATTTTTGGTGGCTAATCTATGAGGAGAAGAATAGCAGGACAAGGTAAAATGTACACATTAATATTGCCATTATTAATAGTTTCAAGAGAGAAAGATAAATACTCCTGAATGTGCGTGTTATCTCTCATAAATCCTGAGGTTCTGGCTCTGCTCATGGCATTAACCAAAACTACTTATGATTACAGCAACATTTTCTATGCCATCTAGATATGTCTGGTCTTTTTAAAATGTTTTGCCAAACAGGAGTTTCTGTGTACAAATTTGATTAGTCATTTATTCAAGGAAATTCTGTCAGTTGCCAAGAAATAAGAACAAAGAGCTTGGCTCTGCAAAAGTTCTCTCGCCATCATTTATATTTGAAGGGACTCCCAGGCAAATTGAACCTAACTTTTCCAGTGCCAATATCACCTGACAATAGGGGCTCCTGTACATGCTTTTACACGTAAAAAATGTCAAAATCAGTTCTATAGCTGATGGAGGTTTAAGGTTAGGTCTTAAGTTCTCTCCATTCTGTATTCTGTATACGTTTAGGAGGAAAGAGTAGTGGGAGAGCAGCTGATATGAGCGATGTTGGGGTTTAACCATCCGCTGATGCGTAATGAGCTTTAATTTTTTAACAATCATTTTAATTAAAATGATCAGAGTAATGTATGCTCCTTGTGCCAATTTTTGCTTCACAGGGCACATAGTAAACAAAGGCAACATAAACTGCTTCTTACTCTTTGAATTTAACTGTGCATCTCAAAATTGTACCCATCTCTGTGCAATAATCCTGCCATAGTTCCTGTTGATCCTATCAAATACTCCCTGAAATAAGATATTTGAAAAATCTGTCTTCTTTGTATAGACTTTGACAAGAGCTTGAGCACTTTTCTTCAGTCTTTAATGCTGAAGGTTACAAGAATGCAGATGGGGTTGGGGTTTTTTTTATATCTACACATACCTCAGAATGGGAAACCATTTTTCAGTTGTTTTTGTTGTGTTCATTGAAAATTTGGGCTGAGAACTGTTCTGGATCTGTAATAAACTGATATTTCTTTCTCCTCCTTGAATTCATCTCAGCAGTCCCTTGTCTCCTTGACATTACCGACACTCCCTGTCTGGGAGTTGAGTGTAGGTACTTAAGTACAGACACTGTAGAATAAGCATGCCTCTTTGTAGCAGCAAAGAGCTCAGAAAGGCTGAGACAAATGAGGAGAGGGTAAGGGGACGGTGTGAGAAATGTTCCAGGGTGAGTGGGTCTTCCTGACATCTTAATCTATTGTGGGATTTAAAGATTTGATGGACACCAGATTACACGGTTGTTTTGATAAGTGGCAGATTTCCCTAGGAAAAAGGGATAAAATTTCAGCAAAAAAAAGTGTGAAGCACAAATACAGTTATACCATTGCTCCTCATTGTCTAGTATAGATTTGCATAGTCTTAGTCATATAGGGGTGAGTAATGCCATTGACTTCTGCAAGTTTAGTCAGTGTGTGAGTAGGAGAATTACACTGTCGTCTGAATATGATATCATGAGCAACTGCTCTCAGTTCTCCCTACCTTTCTTTCTCTACTTCAGTATACAGAATCTTAAAAACTGTTTTTCTGAAGTAATTTCTCCTTCTTTTTGTTTATTTTTAAAGAGATTTTAAAGTTGAAGCTTGAATTTTCCCTTAGAGATTTAACTGAAGTACAATGATCTTGTTTGGAGATATTTTCCTGTAGTTTAAGTCATGTGAAATGTTTTATGTGCAGCCCAGAAAGCTAACTGTANGTTAGAAAAACATCTCTAAGAGAATTTTCACTGTTACCATATCCTGAACTGCGGCGATTGAGAGACGGGAACTCTGCTTGATGCAAGCAACATGTCCATTTATTGTGCGCAACCAACTCTTTTATATGCTCTTACATTGACTGCGTGCTTTAAACAGATTGGTTCTTTTGTACATACACTGCTCACCTGACTGGTTAGTGATATACCAGTTTGCAAACTTATCTTATCTTGAGGATACATTCCTTGAGACTTTTTTGGGCAGAGGCACCAGGAACTTGCTTATCTCAGATTTACAACATTTGTCAGGCTGTCAGGTTCCTGTTATCGGATCTTTGCTTAGCCCCTTCAATTTCCCATGGTTTATGGCCCACGAGCTCAAGCAGTTCCCTGCCCTCTCTAATTAGCCAGGCAGTACCAGGAGCTTTGCTCCTCAGGCCTCGTCCCACACTGAACAACATTTTCATCACAGAAGATTAAAGTCTCTAGCTTGGAGAATCTTCAAGAAAAGTAATTCTCACCATTCTTCATGATATTGTTTTGCTACCTTATTTAAGCACATCCAAAATAGTGCATTTGCTGCCCTTCCTTTAAGAGTGTACTTCATCTTGGAACCATGGGTGATGTTTTTGGCTTACCAAGAGAGAACAACCAACTAAGGAATTTAGGATTATTTATTGCAACAGAATCTTTGCTGTGTTGGTCAACATCATAGAGCAAAGTAGATGTAAACAAAATCTACATCTGGCATCTTGGTTGTAACTGCTTTTCTTCCAACCCAGCTGTTCAGTTAAACCCAGCTTAAAAGAATTTGGAATTGCCTAGTGAGTTTCCTTCCCAAGTAACATATCTGAGAGCACATGTTGTGAGCTGCACATTCCCTCCTGTGTTCCATTTCTGGATGCTCAGCATAGTGCTTTCCCGGCTTTGCTTGACACTGTTTGGTTTCCAAATACATTATAGGAAAAACTCTTCAAATTTAATTTCCTAGCCTGAGTTCTGACTTTTGCTTAGGCCCTTAGAGCATTATAGTACAAAACTGCTCTCTTTTTGAGCTGACCTTGTCACTTCTGAATCCTGTTTCTGGTCTACTCTTGTGTCAGTGGCCATAGCTACCTGTCTCCTGGTTAATATCCCTTTACTAGATGCATAGAGAGCAGACCATTCTAACAGCTACAGAAAATATATGCTTTTCGTTTCCTTGAACACCCTTCTTCCTAGCTATGAAGACATGTCCCTCTTTTTTTTTTTTTAAGTGTTGGCTGTTTCTTTTTATTCTGTAGTCAAATTCTCCTATAGAGGGAGCTGTAGATTTCTGTGCTAAGACTAAATCTTTAAATAGATTTATCTTCAAGAGAAAATATGAGCTAAAATAAGGGGGACTGATTGACTCTAGGGCACCTTGACTCACGAGCACAGCTGAAGTAAAAATTAAATCTCATTTCTCCAGTGCCACCTTCTTCTATGGACATGTACGTTTCGATAACTTCAACGAAATCTATTTCTCACATATTAAGCATCTAAGAATTATATGTTTAGAGCTCAGCTCATTACTTGAAACTTTTTTAACAATCACTGAGGAGAATAGTCTCTGAAGCAGATGACTTGTCTCATCCAAAGAAAGATTTTTAGGGCAGATAAAAGGAGTATATTTTCTGTGTAAGTAGCCATTGGTAAGTAGGCTAACTAGAGATGACTAACCTCTTGATCCCTCACATCGATTACAAGAATTCAGTCCTAGGAGTGCAAAGCAGATGCCAGACCTAAAAATTATATTTTTGAGTAGGAATTGCTATATTAAAGGAAACAGAGAGTATTCTTCACTTGGTTCCTGGTTTTAAACTGTGAGACAGGCTGCTGTGTCTGATTGCCTCACAGTAAAGAAAGGCACATGCAATCTGTGTCCCTGCAATAAAGAGGACCACATACAATTGAGACAATATTGGAAAAATCAGAACTGGAAAGTATTTGCATTGAGAATGAAAAAGATAACCTGGTCTTTATATGATGAACAAAGGGACATAAAGAGAGTGTAGTAGTTAAACAGTGGGAATCGTATCTCTCAGAAGATAGAGTGCACTTACTAGTTCAGTGACAGTAACATGTGACTCCCTTTTACCTTCATGATATATGTAGAAATTATTATACCTTGACTTTTTTATTTCATTTAGCACACTTAGGTATGACATACCACCATGCAAAATGGAAAAAATACTAAAGTTGCCACTTAGAAAAATGAATAAAACATGCAATTATATTAATATTTATAACTGATAGCACAAAGAAGACTGTTAGCAGCTAATTAATGCTCAGTGGTATGAAAAGGTGTGTATGTTATCCCCGTTGGACAGCAGTCAATTGAGGCTGGATTTTAAGCAGGCTGAAATAACATCCCTCAGATGTCCTGTTGTTTACTATTGTCATGTTGGCTTATTACCTGCACGTGATATATACCCTTGGTGTACTGGTTTTCAGAAGGTCTGATCTTTTCCTAGATGAGAGCTGTCCTGATAGGTAGCAGTGGTGTTTTGAGACAGATGTGTTGGAACAAATCAAGCCATGCTAATATAAACTCTTGAGCACATGCTTAGTCAATGGTTTGTTATTTGTTTTAAAAAATTATGGCTGTCCTTTAAGTGTTTTTTGAAGAAATATGACAGAGGTTATGAAAATCTGCATTTAATTTTAAAATCATTCTGTAAGTATAAATATTCAATGAAGATGAACACTCTTTTAAAAATTGTATTCACTTTGGAAGTATTTTACAGTTCTTTGCAAATTTAAGGTAATTAGAGAAATACAGAAAACAGATGATATAGCTAACAAAATTAACCTAGATAATGATATTTTACAGTAAAGTTATTGAATTTACCCTGTTGTGAAATTGAGGTGACAAATATCTGAAAAATACTGTGATTGGTAAACTGCTTTGGTTAAGAGTGTAACTTCCATTTAAAGAGATAAAGACATCAGAAGAGATACAAAAGATAATATCAATTATAACCAGTAGAGTCCTTTCATTCCAATAATGCCTGCTTGGCTAGGGTGTAAGGAAGTAAAAATGGGATCACTATACATACTTAAAGAAACCATAAGAATGTGTAAGTTAACTAAGACCCTTTTTCCTAATATTAAATCTATCCTTTGTCATTCTTTTTTTTTTTTCCTACTCCTTGGCATATAAGCTACTCTCACTCAACCTCCTACATTTGTCATACGGCAGATCTGAGTAGGCTTAAGTGAATAATTTAAAATATGCTTCTAAAGATTCTTGAAAGTATTTTCATGGCCATTATGGAATAAAGCAGTAAGGATTCAATTTGCCACAGACATGGGGATCTGAATACATCTCCATTTATATCTTATGCTTAATTTCATTAAACCCTCATTTCAAATACAATATACTTATTAGGACATCTTTCTAGGTAGGAAAGAATGAGCTGCCATGTATTTTATGTAAAATTTATGTTTCTATATTTTGATCTGCTCATCAAAGTGTGAGGTGTGGAGCATCTTGTTAAAGTTCTGCCTCTGGAAGGTCTGATTCCCCCTGATATGATTGCTCTCTGAAGAAGATGTGATGTGTTCCAACAGAGAGTTAATTGAGTGGAAATCAGGAACCTGGAGTTCTTTCATAACTTGGCCACTAGCCATTCTGTCATCTTGTTCATATTGCCCTGAAATAAAAGAACTTTACAGAGGAATGAAGTAGAATTGAGATGTTTATATTCCATAGAGTCTTGCAAATGCTTAGATTTTATACTTGGTTTTCTACCATATCTGCCAGAACTCTGCTCCTTCACACTCTTAAGTCTTAGCAGTATTCAAAGCAATGTCATACTGCTTAATTACATCCGAAGCCTTCTGCTTAGGAGACCATATCCAGAACAGACAATATCCCAGTGGTTAGACTAAGCTCAAAGCAGGCAGAATTGGATTTCCCCCTCTTGAAATGGGAGGAAAATGAAATTTAGTTAGTACCGACCATTTTGGTAAAAACATTTGTATGATAAGGGCATGGAAGGTTTTGAGGGCTGTTTCAACATTTGAATCCTTTTTTAGTATAGCCCTAAATTTTCTGTAGCATCAGTCTTTCATTTCATATATGTATGATCTGTATCCAAATGTACTGAAACTCAAATTAGACTTTCAAGTTCCTACATAATGTTGGTAAAACTGATTTTTTTGTTGTTGTTGTTGCACTTTATTTATTTTAATTAAGTTGCAGGGTTCTAGATGGATTTTTATCTAGTGTTTTTTCTGTATGTTTTTCCCCACTTGTGTTTTTATAACATGATTTTATTCATCTCTGTTCTTTGTAAATTCAAAATGAATTATTGTGGGAAGTTTGTTAAATTGACAAGAAAGTACTTTTTTTATATATGGATTTTACCTTCTGTCTCCCAAAATACTGCCTTGAGAAATTCAATAGCATGTTCTGAAATATCTCCAGTAGCATCATGCGCAGAAGTGTCATCCTACACAGGCACTGCAATTGGGTCCAACATTAAGTGCAGCAGGCACAAAGGGAAAAGGAGACATTTCAATATAACTGTGAGTAGAAAGAGGTCATTTAATTACTGACAGTTTGAATAGGTAAAAAAAGGAGGATGTGTGAAAGGAATCCAAGAACAGTGGATCTCACAATGTTCAAACTGCACTCCATGAACCCTATGTCATGTCCAGAAGGAGGCATATATTGCATGCCTGCCTCTCATCACTTTTTCAGGTAGGTACCCCAAGGGACAGAACCATTTTGTGGAGTCAGGAAGCCTCCTGTGTATCACTTTGTGGTGTGTTACAGTGACTCTCCTTTCTTACAGCCCATGCAGTTGCATGGGGTGTATGTATTCAACTTTTTTCTTGTCTCTCATTGTAAGCTATGCTCCAGTTATCTTCCCTATATCTACTTTCACACCTGAAAGTTTAACTGGTTGCAAAAAGCAGAGCACTGTTATAAGACTTTAAGAACATAAGAACTGCCATATTCTGTCAGACAACAGGTCCATCAAGCCCACAATTCTGCCTCAAGGTGCTGTCAGCAGCTGGTGCTCTGGGAAAGAGTGAAAGATAAGGCAAATGTTTTGGTCTCTCTTCCTCATTACGTTCCATTATAACATTTAGATTTAAATATTAATTGTAACTTTCTATCATAGTCACATGTGTGACAATTCATAGACAATCAATATCAAAATAAATCTGGTATGATACCAAGAGTTTCTATTAATAATTGGTAGCGACAGAAAATTGAAGAGAGTTCTTTCCAAATCTTTGAATTTTGAGACTTTAATGTTTTCTACAACTTTTCATATCACAGATCTCATGGGTTCTTTAATATATAAAAACAAATGTAGTTTTATTGTTTGATTTATTTTTTTTTTGTTACAGAAGCTGTGGAGCCTACATCACCCTTTCATGTGTGCTGTGAAGAATTCCTGTTGTGGTACAGTCCCCCACCCTGACCTGGGCTGCTTTGCAAGGCTAACTCCTAGGCTGGGCTGTGAGGCTGACCCTCCCACATTTGGAAGGGCTGACTCCTGGGCTGCTTTGCAAAACTGCTTCCATCATTGCTTAGTTTCACAATGCAGGAGGGTGGGAGAGCTTGGTACATTCTGACTTCGTAAGTCAATGCTAAATCAAATGCACTCACACAACATGCAGAGATGGGGTCAGCGAATTGGAACAGTTAGACACCCCATAACTATATCCATAACTCATGACTACTTGGGGAGGTGCCAGTGAAAGACCACACCCTATCAGGGAAGAGCCAAGCTAGCCTGATCAGATTAATGGCACTAGCCATAGTACTGACAAAAGTCAATCTTCTTGTGACCCTATAAATACTGATCCTTCAACTGAGGCATTTTAGGTGTTTGTCCGATGATAAGGTTTGGTATTAAATATGAACACAACAAATAAAACTTAAATGAAGTGCTTTTTCTATTGTATTTTTTAGCTTGTTGGAAAGTTAAGATTTTTTTTTTTTCCTTTCTGTATTTACATTTGCCACCGGACATTTATAACTGTCAATGAAATTCATGAACACAGAACATTGTAACGAGGCCTGAGCTGTTATGTTAGTGTTGTTATTTTCTTTCTCACTTTTTAATATAATGGAGAAGGTAAAATCTTAATCACTAACAATGAACAGTAAGCTAGCATCACAGCTCAGTCCCATAGGGATGCTTTCCTCTTACCTTGCATAGCATATACAGCACTAAAAGCTTTTAAAAACTTATTGCTTGCCATCAATTTTAATAAAAACCCTCACATCTGCTATTTTAAAAAAGTTTGTTCTTTGTGTATGTGAATAGAAATTAAAAACTAAATTTTTTAATATCTCAGTTTTGTTGTTATGCTTATTTATAGAAAATTTCACTCAAAACAGTTCAATTCTTTCAGAGAAAAAGCAAAGCAGAAGTGAAAATATGCTGGTTTCTTCTTTTAAAAATTTTAGGGGCTTCAAGCAACAGGGACTTGATAAATGGTAGGCAGGTGAGTTTCTGAATTCAGAAATGAATCATGGCTTTAAGCTCATCATATTTGGGCAAATTACTTAAATTTTAAAACATACTCCCTATAATTTTTAGAATCAATGAAGATGACCTCTGCTCAACTACAAGAATATTCCTCAAAGTCTTAGCTGGACTATGTATATGCTACTCAGGACTCTTGAATGGAGAGCAGATACATTTAGTAACAGTCACCGTTTTCCTGTGCTCGGGTGGAAAAATTGGATTTCTCCCTCAGTCTTCCCTCTTGCACAAGTGCTGTAGGGAGTAGATAGGGACAAAGAGCTAGGAATACTGGCAAAACTACTGAAGTTAGAGAGTGATTATACACTAGGATGCAGGAAGAAAAGGAGTATTTAGATGGGAATAAACTATCAAGGAAAAGACTATTGTGAGCCAAGTGGCATGGGTGATGTGAAAACAGTCATTGAAGGAGTGCTGCACTCCAGTGAGATGCTGGGGGACAGACGTCTACTCTGGAGACAAATAAAGGCATATTTGAGACTCTACAGGAGTGATCAAATAATAAATACTACATTGTAATGAATGTTAACATTTATCTGCAGTAATATTGGTAGGCTATTTGTATCCTTGTTGATGGTTTTGGAAGTAGATTATTTTATTTATATTATTGCAGCATCTACTGGGACAGCTAAAATCTGGCCCCATTATCCTAGGTAACTTCAACTTGGCCACCCAAAGGCCACCAAAGTAGTAATATGTTTTTTGGTTAAATATCTTATTCTATCAATGCCTTGCAAGCACTGTTTTGGCCTTAACTGAAAGCTCTGTCAGCTTAGAAGGAGCTATTAGAGATGGTCCTTGCAAATTAGGGGGAAAAGCTTAGGTATGATGAACAATGTTATACAGAATAACATCTGGTGCTAGCAGCAGTCTCTGATTTGGATGCTAATAATGTTCCTCTTAAAGGACACCTATTTAACAGTTGGCATTTTGAAATCTATTCAGCAAGCCAGATTTATGAATCAGATATTTGTTCTCTTTGCTGTTTTATTTCCATACTTATGCATTGAAGTACCTCTACAGGACAACTGGACATTTATTTGGAACAGAAAATCAAAATTTAAAACAGTTCTTTAAAATGGACTTCCATGAAAGGACCAGAGCTTAGTGATTTTCTCTTTTTTCTACTGTGTGATGTTATTGTATCTGGTGTAGCTGGTTAAAAAGTGGCCGACCTAAATTTGAGATTGATTAGCTGGCCATGGCAACTGTCAGAAGCAGATTTTTGGCTGCCACCAGTAGGACTTGTTGAAGGATTGCTGTTATCTTATAACATCCCTCAAGCCTGAGAGGAGAAATGTGAGATGTATGTAGACGTGGCAGAACATTTTACAACTGAGGCACTCATAATCACTGAAGTTTAAAATATTTCAAATTCAGTAAGTAGAGAAACTACTACTCAACGATCTTATAAACTTGGTTGAAATCTGTCTCAACAGCAGATTAATATATATGATAATTTTATAATCCTTCATGGTATGGTCTTTCTTTGTCTTTAAAAAAAATAAATCTTGAACACATTTGTCTAACAAAAATTATGCATCCATAATAAACCCTGGAGAAACAATTCAATAAAAGAATACATATGCATCAGGAATTCATTGAATATTCTTGATTTCCCTTGGTTCCCTTAGATTTTCCTTCAAGCTTTAAACTCCTAGGACAAAATTAATCCCCAATGTATACTGAGTTCCGTGCAGTCAATGGAGTTATGTTGCATGTGTGTTTGAAGCTGTGAACATTTTCAGAAGTATTCTGTATTTAGTCATAATAAGCATATAGGTTATACTGAACTGCTGATGGAAACTTCCTCTTTAGGTCTCTAAAGGACAGTATTGTGTTTCGCTTTAAAGGAGAATACAGTAAAGTAGAAAGTAATGAATGTACCTGATTGGATATTCATTACCATGGGCGATTAGTGACATTTTTCATTCAGAAGCTTTTAGTAGGCAACTATTCTTTGTGCCCCTGGTCCCCAAAGTACCTGAAAATAGTTAGTATCACTGTGGAAAACTGGGGATAGGGCTACATTTCAGTTACAGATACACCCATGTAGTGGGTCTGTCTGAGCTGATTTTCCCCATACAGCCCTCATGCAGCCCTAGGACCCAGAGAGTGTTGATAACACACACCCTTGTTATGACTATCAGTGCCCACACGGCACCAAAGGTACAGGGGAGGGGGACAAGATCTGGGAGGGGATACAACCCGGACAGCCAACTCGAGCTGACCAATAGGATATTCCATACCATATAACATCAGCTCAACTATAAAGGGAGGAGGACGGGGGGGATTCGGGGGAAGACGTTTGTCCTCCAAGCAACCGGTACGCGTTCTGGAGCCCTGCTTCCCGGGACAGGCCCGACACCGCCTGCGGATGGGAAGTAGAGAGTAACGGCTTTGTTGCTTTTGCTTCGCGCGCGTGCGACCTTGCTTTCTCTGCTGTTTATTAAACTGCTTCTTATCATAACCCACGGGTTCTTCTTTTCCATCTTACTCTCTCTCCCTGCTTGCCTTGCTGACAAAGGTTTGGGTTGTGGGGGGGGGAGTGATAGAGGGACTAGGGGTGGGCACCGGGCACCCAGCCAGGGTAAACCCACCACAACCCACCTTCAAAGTAGGCGATGGCGGCGCTAGAAGTGGTCTAGTCTGGCAGCACTAAGCTTGGGAAGTGCTGCTAATCTCTGGATGAATTCTCAGAGGTAGATCTTAAATATGAGAAAAAACTAGGTTTGGGTTTGAAAGGTTTAAAGCTTATCATCATCTTGCATGATGCTGAAGTCACAATGAGTGACCCATAGTCAAATGTTTAGTGGCTTCAGGTCACAAATCTTTGTGCTAAGCTTGTATACTTTTCAGTCTCATTTGGTTTGTATTCCTAAGACAAATGAAACTTTTGCTACAAGCAAAGTACAGCTCCAAATAATTCCCGCAATGTAATAACAGGGAAAAAAACATTATTAAAAATCAAACTTAATGAGAAAAGAAGGATAATTCAGTACAGAGAGTCCCATTGGTTTGATACTTAGAAATCATAAGGGGTATTGCAGTGTAATGGGAACAAAAGTTTTCTCCCCAAAGCTTCAAGTTCTCCTTTAGAAACTTCTCCACTTCACATCACATTTATTTATGTGGAAAAGCTTATCTGCCTTTTTTTGTGGCAAGTTAATCATCCATAATGAAGCATTAGTTATTTTTGGACAGTAATTTTAATACAAGCTACAGCTACTAAAATGGCCCCACAGAAAAGAATGAAATTTCCACCTTTAAAACTTTTTAATAAATTTGTACCTTGAAAATTAATCTGTCTTGATATAGAACTGGACGCTCATAGGTCTTCTTCTTTTCAGTCATGAATGGATATCAGTCTTGATATATATATACCAAATAAGGGACAAATACCCTATTTTATAAAGAAAGGTGTATGGTGCAGGAGAAGTATGTGATTTTAATCAACTTTACTAAAAAAAAAAGAAAGAAAAAAGAAACCGGCAGGAGTATGAATTTATCTCCAAGGAGTCCAAATCCAGGGCACTGATTTCTGAGTTAGGTTTTTTCAATATTCCCAGCTCCCCAAGAAAAGCAAAAAATAACAAATAGAAAGCTGAAACTCTGAAATTTCACAGGGTGAAATGTCACAGGTGACATAAGCCAGCTGGCACGGTATTCTCTTATTTCCATAACCTGTCTCTCCAAAAAAGTGGCTACATTGCAGCTGCCTCATCTCTGCATTTATCTTTTGTCCTGACTAACTCCTGCAGCAATGCCAGAGGGTATTTCAGGAGAGTTTTACGTGGAAGGACCAAAACCATGCCAATGATTAGCCTAAAAATTTCACAGTGCCTAGCAGGAAGCATTTGTATCTTGTTTTATTATTTATATAAAAGTAGCATTGGAATCTTGAAGCCTTCAGTCTTGTAGCTAGACACACTGGAAGTAATCCTGAAAATCACAGAACCACAGAATTGTCTAGGCTGGAAAAGACCTTTAAGATCATCAGGTCCAATCATTAACCTGACACTGACAAGTCCTCAACTAAACCACAACCAGCACTATGTCTATATGTTTTTTAAATACCTCCATGGATAGGGACTCCACCACTGTCCTCAGCAATCACATCCAGTGCTTGATAACCCCTTCAGTAAAGAAATTCTTCCTGATATCCCAAATGACCTTGTCAGTGTAGTCATCAGCTGAAAGAAATGACTGGTTCTTTCAGAAAGTTTCACATAGTAACCAAGTCTCTCTAATCAAGAGCATCCACTTCTTGCTCAGTCTCAACACAGAGTATATATATTATGGATAAAGAAAAATGTAAAAGATTTCCTTTTTTATAGGGTTATATAACCTTATATATATAACCTTATGTAGGAGATAACACATAATAGTAGTCAGACAATTAAGTGCTGGAAAGGTTTTCATGGAACAATTATGGATTCTCCATTTTCTAGGATCCCTAAGAGCCTGTACTTCACATTCAGACCTCATACAAAAATCTAATACGTATTTTTAAATATTTGTGTAAGGATGGTTTGCCTTAAACATACCAACTGACTCTAATTTTCTAAAAATACAGTGATTACATAAAACTGGCCATTTTCAGCTGCATGGCAGTAACGTCCCTGGTTATATTACTTGACTGGTTAGGGCAGGAGTCAGTTTAGCTCACCTAAATGCCTAAACTTAAGCTAGATCTCTCTTTATGGCCTTCAGAAATACCTCCCTCTCTCTCTCTCCACAACTTATTTCAGAGAATTAATTCTAATGTCAAGAATCAGGCATTTAGGATGCCTAAATTAGATGAGCTAGAGTCCCACAATTCCTTTCTTTTGTATTAGCATTATTTTAATGCAAATTTCAAGCTAAGATGTTATGATTCATAAAAAATAAAAATTGCAGAGCTACACAGAACACAGGCCTGCTGTGATTTTAGTCTCAAAATAACTTACATTTACTACGTATCTTATTACAACTGTGAAATTTGTGTAGGGCAGTAATGAAACTGTCATGCTAAACATATAATGAGCTATTTTGTTTTGTTCCTAACTGCCTCTTTGTTTGTATTATATTTTATAAGTGTACTGTATCTTCATAAATATGATTGAATACAATAATAACTTTAAGGGAATTGCAGCAACTGCTTTCTTTTGTGAAAGGTAATATTTTAGTATCTTGCCATTTGTATTGGACTTGTGCTGAATGTGGATATTTTTAAAATTAGAAGATTTTTTAAAATGAGGATTTGTTTAAAGTAAAATATGACAGTAATTAAAAAGAAGCCTAGAACTGTGCTGAATGATATAAACCTTTGTTATACATATATGTAACCTGACTTTGAAATACAAAATGAAGCAAATCAACTAAATCTCTAGCCTTATTTCCTAAAGGTGGTAAATAGCCAATATCTCATGGATTTCATTAGAAACTATCAGGCATTCAGTGCTTACAAAGAAAAGGAAATGAGTAAAGACCTCTTCACCAGCAAAAAAATCTATCAAGTAAGCATGTTGATATAGCTAAAGTACTTCAGAAATTGAGAGTTGCTTTTCTGAAGCAAATAAGATTATAAGAGCTTGGGGTTTTGCACAAATATGGTAAGGAGAAGGGTAGTCATATAGATAGATATTAGGTGAAAAACACCCTTTAACTCAGATAAATTTATGTCTTTAAAATTATCACATTTGTGTATCAATGAGGACTAATTGTGAATTTAAGGATTTGAACAGATGTAAACTTTTTTTTAAAGGCTTGTCTGTGTTGTAAGCCACTCCCTCCCAAGACACCAGTCACTGCTTTTAGAAAATCCTTCTCATGTGAGCACCTTAATAGCATTATTTTCCTTTTGTTTTTCAATTTCCAAATCCCTAAAATGTTGTCATATGGGAATAATTTCCTCTAAAATACATTTAAGCCTACTGATAATAGATCTTCTCTTGTTAATTAACTTTATCTTTAGTAAAAAGAAAGATCATTTCACAATGACCTGGGGGGTCGGGGGGTGGGATGGGGGGTGTATCAAAAGGAAGATTTAATCCATGTTCTTCTTTTCAAAGAGCCCAGAGATTTAGTGTAGGCACTTCTCACTTCTTCTTGTGTCCTGTGACAGGTTTGGGGGCTTACCTTTTTTCCATACACGATTTGGAGAAACTTGAGTCACGCTATTTCTTTTTCCTTGTTCTTGAGGAGTTATGGAAGGTGGTTTTGTTATTTTCTGGTAGACTGCAGATTTGCCCCCTGTGTGTCTACACAGACTTTGGTGACTGTGCTCACTCATCCAGCTAAATTGTGCCTTAGGTATGAGAGTGCTAAATCCTGAGCTATTCAACATAGACCCCCATCTAAGAAGTCTCCTCTCCAGGATTTCTTAACTTTGAGGCTTCTCTTTTTAGTTAGGGGTCTCCAGAAAGTTTTGGGTGCTGAATTTTAGTTGCTCACATTAGTTCAGATGTGTCTGAATTCAAGACACATCTGATCTAATTTCTGAGTATGAAACACGTTTCAGTGGATCGTCAGATAAGCCTCACCCACTCATTCAAATGAGCCATTGTTAGTACTAACTCCAGGATCCCTTTTTCCTGTCCTTCTTGTGCCTTCACAATCCTTGTATGCTAAAACCCACCACCATAATGCCATGTTCCTTCAGCAAGAAAGTTTAGGAAACTAAACTCCTAGTCAATAAAAGTGTCTGCTTTGTTCTTTTGATTCCCTGTACTTAAGAAAAAGGGCACACATTGTATCCATTACCCTCTGGACTGGATGAACTGGAATCTGGCCCATAGATTTTTTTACAGGCACCTATTTCTCTCCACTACCTGCGTTTGGATTATATGGGGGTACCAGACAGATACATTTCCATGAAACGTGTATAATGTAGGTAACTAAGAAAGATGGCCTGATATTTTTAATTTCAGATATGCAAACAACCCAGAAGCAAGATGATTAGTAATACAAATTTAGACTGAAAAGAATATTGAATGTAATTAAGCATAGGAAGAACTTAATAATGAAAAGATGGCCATCTGTGACTAGGTTTCTTTCTGACATACACTAGTGTAAGGAAAAGCTATGATCTTACTGCAAAAAGAATGAGAAATCGTTCTCTTATATTGATTGCTTCCAATGTACTATTCCTGTAACATTTTTCCTTCACGTGTCATACTCTTACTCTGAGGTGGCTGTATCTGCAGGACTTGCAATTTGTGGTCACCTAAGTGGCCTGTTGATTAACTCTGCATGTACTTTTAGATACTCTGGGTAGGAAATTAATGATGATTCTTTAGTATGCAACTGTCCATTATAATTGGAATTTAGCATTAAAAGCCTGGAGATAATCTAAATTAATGAAATGGAGTGGCTATTATATGACTGCAGTGTAAGATAAGGTATTAAATTATAGTTTTTTAGTGAGGATGGAGGTTGTTGGGAATTTCTACAATTTTCTGGTAGCAAGTTGTAGCAAGCTAAACCAAGCTTACCATCTCTTGAATCAATTTTTACTGTTTGCAGAATGAAAGCTAGAGAGTTTGTATAGTATTCAGTGCAAATTATTCTTGTGAGATTATGAAAGCTTCATGGCAAAAACCTGATTTTATTCATTGGAATATAATTAGTGCTGTGTGCTGACAAAGATAAAAAATAATGTAAAGGTTATGTTTCCACTGTTTCCAATATGGTGTGCTATTACTGTCTGCATAGATGATATACTGAGGCCTCACATCATATATATACACCTAGTACAAGCTGAAACAGTGCAAAAATTAAAATGAAACTCTCCTGTTGCTGACAGAAAGAGCATCACAAAATAATAGTGATGAAGATGGCTTTCAGTCCACAAGACAGAGTAAATAAAATTGCTTTAAGAGGCCAGAAGTAATAATATATAGTAAGGCTAGAACTGATATTAATAACTCTGTCCAAAACATTTTATGTGTAAAGACAGAGCCCTGCACTTAGACTTATTTCTTGACAATGAAGAACTGGAGACTTCCTTGTAGGAGACAACTTCATTTGCTGTGGGGTGTTCAGCTTAGACAAAGGACACTTATCCTGTTGTGAAAAGTGTTCTTCATTTCATAATAAAAAAGCCAAAAGTTTCCTCTACCTTCCGAGTACACTATTATTGAAAGAAAAAAACTGTAACTAAAGCAAAAGCTGGGACACCAAACTTGCGATAGCTACCTGACGAGATGTCAAATAAGAATTCCCAATAGTATCCCCACTGGCTGATGTGATAAAGTTGTCAGGAAGTTTTAGGTTCAAAAAGTTACAAAATCAGACTTTCATGAAAAGCTGATGAGAAATATTCATCAATCCAGCAAGTAATCAAAACTCAAATGAACCAAATTGAGGTTACGCATTGAATTTATTCTTCCATAGAATTAAATTCTCCTACTATTTGAAAATAAACAGATGTTTTCTACACTTCACATAATTAACTTTTAAGACTCTGTACTCTGAAGTTGCAGGGACAAAGTGAATATTTTTCTGTTATGCTTCTAACAAATCACTGTGATATTTGTCAAATTTATTGTTATTCTTGAAGTGGGGACAGGCAGGATTTAAGAACTACAGCAGCAGCCTTGCCCAAGTTCTCCCCTCTGAAAATAAGTCTTTAGTGAGAGAGATTTGGTACTTAAATACAATTACTTCATCTGAAAGCTACTTAAAATCTTCATAACTTCCTTTCTTCTTCATCTGAGCAGCAACAAAATTTGAATAGATATTCAGTCTACACGTTAACGACTGTTCTACAAAAACATTTCAGCCACATTGAGAAGATAGATACACCCCAAAGGGAAATCAGTAGCATGCATAATCTTTAAGGCTATGATTTCTACTGGAATTTGTGCAGGCAGGAGTTTCCTCAACATAAAAATGGTATTTGAATATTATCCTCACTCTCTGTAATCCTCTTTTGTGTGGGCCAGTAGTAAAGGAAGAAAGAGCAAGATATCTGCCCTTATATTTACTGCTAACATCATGAAAATAACTCATTCAACTGTCACTCCAGTGAAGATTCATGTCTGGCTCCTCATTTAAAACTGACCTTTCTCTCACTGCTTGTTACTCTTCCAGTCAAGGACTACCAATGATCTAGATCACCTACTGCAACTGAAGTATCCTATTAGAATTTACCCGTGTGTGGAAGGATTACAGTCTTTCTGTCCCTGAAATGTCTTTCCATCACTAGATTGGGCACTGACATTCCCACATGTATCAGGATGAAACCAATAATAAGTCTCCACACATCTGTTGTTTGTTTATATGAACTCTATGTTAGCCAATCTTTCCTCAGGGTTTTTCCTCCTGGTTTTGTGTAGAAATTTTCAAGCTCAAGGAAGCTTGTGTTCAGTTCTACCTCTAAAATGCTGGCCTGAACTTTTGATTTCAGCCATGGTAATAGTAATACCTTCCCTCTGGACTCACTGAGAATTAATAGCACTGAAGCAAGATCATGGACCATACCTATATATGAGATATTGGTAAATGACTTTAGGATCACTGCATATTCTTTCTCTGTTACACATCTTGGGAGTTCTAAGCTTCCAGATTTTTTGAAGTCAGTGTGTTGTAGCTTGATCCCAGCCAGCAATTAAGCACCACACAGATGCTCGCTCACTACCCTCACCCTTCAGTGGAAAATGGGGAAGACAATCAGAAAAAAAAAGTTAAATTCATGGGTTGAGATAAAGACAGTTTATATAGGACAGAAAAGAAAAGGATAATAATACTACTACTAATGTACAAAAAAAGTGATACACAATTCAATTGTTCTTCACTCACAGATGCCCAGCCAGTCCGTGAGCCAGTCTCCCAGCCAACTCCTCCCAGTTTATATATTGGACATGACATTATAGGGTATGGAATACTTTCTGTGTTCCCTCCCAGGTTATTATGCATTCCCAATCTCTGTTGGTGAGATGGTATGAGAAGCTGAAAAGTCCTTGACTTAGTATAAATGCTGCTTAGCAACAATTAAAATACCAGTGTGCTGTCAACATTGTTCTCATCCTAAATCCAAAACACAGCACTATACCAGCCACTAGGAAGAAAATTAAATTTATTCCAGTGGAAACCAGAACACAGCAACAGTATCAGGTCTGCAGAAGTGGGAATCTTTGTGAAACAGAAAAAGGAACTGATAATTTGAATTGTGGTTTTGCAAATTCTTTTCAAAATGCTTCACAGTATTCTCACAACTCTGCACCACAGACTAGATGGTATCTTTGATACCATCTCAGAGTCTACTGTGAAAAGGCTCAGACTTCATTGTATCAGTTATAAAAGTCACCTCTGACTTGACTGACTAGAGTCTTAGTGGGCATAAGACATAGTGGCTTGTGATGACTTATGGTGACTAACGAGAGCACTCAAAACTCTGTGTGCCAGAAGCACAGTGGTTATCTGAAGGACAGGCAGAGGAGCCAGGAACAGTGCTCTGATGTGACACCAGCTTCTAAAACCCTGCCAGTGCCACAGCTGCTTGGTATTTTAGGTGGATAATTTTGCTGCTCTTATGTGACTTTTCATTATTCTTGAAAAATATCATAGGGATTTGGTCCTTGTGTGATTTTATCACAGTTTAGGAGATAATAGGAACTGAACTTGGCTGCATCCCCAGTCTTGCTGTGCATGGGAAAGAACATGATTATATATAAAAGGAGAAACATGTAACCAAGAGGAAATAGCAAAAAGGAACACAAGAAATGCTCACATTAACTGTATGTAATCTTGCTTTATTGCAAATTGTGTCCTGATCAGCCTGATTGCAATTAAACAAAGGTATTATAATTTTATAGTGAAATAAATACATGTTAAAGTCTATCTTTTAATTATTGTGGGGTTTTTAAGATCTCAAAACTCTAAAGAGAAGAAAAAGAAACATCTTTATTTTTAGTCTGTACTTGCAAAAACTGCAATCTAGAGAGTTAACATTACTTTCCCAGAACATAAATAATATTGTTATCAAAGAACATCACAGTCTGGGGACTTCTGCACTGAAGTCCGCTTTGCAGTTCAGCCCTTCCCTTTCTGGCTAAACCTTTAAGAATAAAATATTCCTTGTAAATGTTTTCTTCACATTTCATTTGGTTTTTCATTTTTCCCATCTGGTAGAAGCTCTAACTATGACTTTGTTCCCTGAATTTCAGTGAGAGTCCTGGGCTCCATATATTTCAATATAAGTCTAGGAGATTTTAATTTTTCTTATTATGTCTTCTTATTATTTAACTTTTCATTCTTACTGTTCGCCAGGGTGGTTAGAACTTAACATCTTCTAAACTTCTCTGAAACAGTGGTCTCCAAAACAATAAAAGTTGAAGAATCAATAGGTGCATGTGTATAACACCAAGATAGGCATTACCATCTTCCTTCTGAACAAAATATGAAAGGGCACTCATAACGTCTAGGAAGGATGGTCACTCCTATCTAATTTGCTGCAGTAAGTACATTGTAGGGTAGATGGATGTACACAAGGCCTTCTCCACGTTTCATTCTGCTACAAACATAATTGGAAAGTTATCAATCTTTACTGCTGCCTTTAGCAATTTCAACAGTTCTAGCCTAAGGTAACAGGAAGCTCAGTAATTGTTTCACTGGCCACTGTAATTTCTTTTCTGGACAGGGCACTGACCCATTGACTAATAAGCATTGAGTGCCATCTGGTGTATATATTGCAGTGCATGGACAAAAGCAGCCTAGAAAAGTCTAAAGATTCTCATAATTACAGTTCCAGACAAAAAAAAAAAAAGTGTAGAAAAGATTGATATGTCTGAAATACAAATGATGAAATTACATTGTCCCATTATGAGAAAAATAATTAAGAACATATTTCAGAGGAAGAGATGTATGGACACAAAATTATTGGAGTCATGCATGTTATTGCTTCTGTAGACTGACTTCATTAAACACACCAGGAATTCCCTGTGTCCTTTTATTCCATATATAATTTCCCAATGTATCACCTTCACATCCCACTTTATGTCTTAGCACAGTTAAGCCATTTGCAACTTGCCATTTGCTAAATTACTTCTATTCTTTCCTTCTGGGAGAAAAGTAAATCTTAACTGAGATGTTTGACAGGGTTAAAAGCTATTATATTGCTCCAGCTCTTTGAATCTGTAGACAATTATAATCCCATTAAGTGACAAATTGACTTATCAATTGCAATAGATTTGTTGGTCCCACACTTCCATCTCCAGTTTTCCAGTTTTAACCAAAATCAATAGGACCCTTCCCTTTGATATTTGGCACTATTTTCTGAAAGAATGATTGCACTGTGGCCAGGCAAACAGATCTCTTGCAGAAAAATGCCACGAATGAGAATGCAAGTTCTTGCTTCACTTTGGACAGTACAGCCTGAAGAATTCAACCATATAAAGACTAGATTTAACTCTTTATTAAAACTTCCAAGGTGATAAATATCTATGTAAAGTGGTATCTGGTACAGTTTGAAATGGCAAAATAACAGTCTGGTCTTACACATATCATATCTCATAAGTTTTTTTTCCAAGGAAGCTGGGTGTTTACAATACCCACATTTGCATACATTAGTCCTGGGTTTATTCACCTGATTTGACATACATAATTTCCCATCTCATGTTATAGATGTACAAATCTTATTTATCGGGCTTGTTAATGACCAGCTGGAGACATCAATAGATGAGTTCCCAAACTTAGTATCTCTTCATTTAAGTTAGTTCATCTTTCTTCAGAAACTTGCTTAGGTTTGTATCTCTAGATGCTACAAAAGCCTGGATGAGATTGAAAGTTACTAGAAATTCCGTAATATGTTTTTGATGAGAAAACTTTTTAGTATTGTGTTAAAAGAAGAAAGTAATAGCTCAAAAGAAAACTCCTATAAAGCCACTGAAAAGGTCTCCAAGTGGATCAACAAAATATGAAACTTGTACTTTTAGAAGAAAAATAACCACTTGAAAGGATAAATGTCTCATGAAGTGCTTGTTAAGTGCTGTATACTACATACAGCTACATGAGTACAAAAGGAAGAGAGAGAGAAAAAGCTACCTGCTACTGTCAGTAGAGAAACTAATTATCCATGAAACTGGTGCTATTTGTACACTTGAAGTGAAAAGGATGGAAAGAACTATTACTTCCCAGTTTACTGACTCTTGGCTGCAGTACCAATCACCTTACAATGTAGGGAGGCTGAAGAAGAAAACACACACACACTCCCACACACCCACAAACCTGCTTAAAATTCCGAATATGCTTAACCTAGTTGCATAGTAAAAGATATCACATTAGAGACGACTGCTGAGTTGCAGCAGCAAAATATGGTGAATGGCAAATTAAAAAGGAGCACTCTTTCCCTACTAGAAGAGGTGGAGGATCTGGTACAGGTACCCAACAGCACTGCCCAGGTGCAGCATCCTTACCCAGAGAAGAGGGGCTGAAGTAATCCTGCTTTCTTGCTTCTGCTTCTGCCCCTGTTCCTGCAGGTGCTGTGATCGCCCTTTATACCTTTTTGTTATCTCCTTTATGCTTTCATACTATACAGGGTGTTTTGCATGAAGTGCATACATGTTCCTTGCTTCTGAGACAGGTTCTGCTCAGTTCTCTGGACCACATTGCTTTAGTGAGCAGTAATATAGCAGTTGCCATTTCTGCTATTCCCCAAGAACAGGTGCTATTATCCTATACTTGTACTGTCAGTTCCTCTGCTATCTCCTTAAACTTGGGGTTTTGGTAGAGACCAGGTGAAGAACCAGGCACTTACTACTTTACAGTAACAGACCTGTCTTTGTTCATTAAAAGTATCATTTTTGTTGTCCTCAAGATGAAAAAAAAATCCAGCTTTACAGAGAGATTATTTTCATCCATGAAAGAATGCCAGAATGAACTAAGAAACACATTTGTTAGAAATCAAGCAACAATTTTAGATTAATATTATATACCAAATGTTGTCATATTAGGCAATGTGTTATATATTCATGTATTTGAGGGACAACTTACTAAAAGTGGTGTGGTGTTAGAAACAGGCTTAGCAGCCAAATCAAAATCAAGATGTAACCAGGTAAGTTTGGAGTGGAAGACATATACTGTTGAGATATCAAAATACCAGGTGTGAATGAGTCATGAACTCCTCAAATCTCAGGACTGAATCACGATTCAGTAAATACCATGTACCTTCTTCACACATATAAAACAGCATTGTGTTTGGCTCAGCTTATGAGACAAAGCAGAACAATTGATAAATCCCTTTGATGAAAGCTTGGTTTCCATAGAGAGATGAAATAATTCATCAAGATAGCTTTTGCTGACATTTATTACCGAGCAAAAGTGGGGGTTTTATGTGAAATAATATGTTTCACCAGAGTAGCTGGTTTAGTTGGAAAAATCAGGCAAACTTTTGAGCATCAAAGCCCTTCTTCAGGCTTAAGATGGGCTTGGCACATTTCAAAGCTAAGCAGAAACCGAAAATGTTTGTTTAGGGTCTAGATAAACAGGTATCGGCAAGGTCATCTCTGAGAGAAAAGGTGTCTGATGATTGTGGAGTAGAGATCAGAAAAAGAATGATTTTTCATTTTTAGAAATATCAATCTTTGTTATGTAGCCTTTTACAGATGTTCTAGAGTGCTCATCCAAAATACAAAAGGGACTGTGATGTTGTATATGATGGGCAGCAGAATGAAGATGGTCAGTGACCTACTACACCTCTTAGATTCACACAAGTCTATAAGGCCAGATGGGATCCATCCAAGGGTACTGATGGAACTGGCAGAAGTGCTCACCAAGCCACTTTCCATCATTTACCAGCAGTCCTGGCAAACCAGGGAGGTCCCAATTGACTGGAAGTGAGCAAATGTGACTCCCACCTGCAAGAAGGGCCAGAAGGAGAATCCAGGGAAATACAGGCCTGTCACTGTAACCTTGATGCCAGAGAACATTATGGAGCACATCATCTTGACTGCTAATACATGTCAAGTACAGGACAACTAGGTGATCAGGCCCAGCCAACATGGGTTTAAGAAAAGGCAGATCCTGCTTGACTAACCCGATCTCTTTCTATGACAAGATGACCCACTTAGTAGATGAGGGAAAGGCTGTGGATATTTTCTACCTGGGGATTGAGGGCACTCTCAGTAACTTTGCAGATGGCACCAAGTTGGGCAGGTTTGTTGATCTGCTTGAGGGCAGGGAGGGTCTGCAGAGGGATCTGGACAGGCTGGATCAATGGGCCAATGCCAATGCTATAGGCTTGGGTAAGAGTGGCTGAAAAGCTGCTTGGCAGAAACAGACCTGAGAATGTTGGTCAATAGCCAGCTGAATATGAGCCAGCAGTGTGCCCAACTAGCCACAAAGGCCACCAGCATCCTGGCTTCTATATGGAAATAGTGCAGCCGGCAGGACTAGTAAAGTGTTTGTCTCCCTGTACTTGGCATTGGTGAGGCTACACTTTGAATACTCTGTTGAGTTTTGGGCCCCTCACTACAAGAAAGACATTGAGGTGCTGGAGCATGTTCAA
>VYZX01005671.1:41457-68716 GCA_013401335.1 Brachypteracias leptosomus
AGGGTGGGCTTAATCTTAAAGGCCTCTTCCAACCACAACAATTCTATGATTTTATGATGCTATTTCATAACTGAATATGACTGACATAGCACTTTGTCTCCAGAAATTACTGCTAGACATTCAATCTCCACTACACACAAAACTTGCATAGACTAACACTGATAGACATTGATAAAGAAATACTGCATCATGGAAGGAGAAGTCCTATTCAATCTCTTGCCGCAGGACTTAAAAATCCGAAATAATACATGGAGAACAGTGTTCTCTGGAAGTGTTGCTTCTGCCAGTCTGCATTATTTAGAAAGAAGCTGGATCTTCACTACTACAGTTGTGGGGAGGTGAGAGAATTGCAATGCCTGGAACAATGAAAAGGAATTCTGATTCTTACTTGCTTACATGAGTGAAGCCCCAGAAGCATCCACCCGTGGTTCATTCAGATAAAGACAGTGTTACGCACAAAATCTTGTTTATGGCCAAAGAAGAAATACACCTTATATTTATATAATGCTAGGAATTTATTGCTAGTGTAAATCCAGGAGTCTATTGCTAGTGTAATCAAAATCTTAAGATTTTAATCATTATTAGCCCAGATCTAATGGTTAAAAAAAAGGAATACAGTTAGAACACAAAATAAAGTCTCAGTAACAGTAATAAAACCATTAAAATTGCTATACACATACTTAGTGGCTACCCATTTTGTGCTGTTATGGTCATCCTTTCTCTGCTCCTCTGGCCCCTGAGGGTGGCACCTCCCTTCTGGTAGTCATAGGTGGTGAGTTTTCAGCATCTGGAGTCCTTCATCAGGAGGAGCATGATGTTCATGTCAATGGTTTCTTCTTTGTCATGTTAGGATCTGTGTAAGGCATATTGGGAGCCTTGTGACAGACATTGTATTGGAAGATATAGTGATCTTGAACAGGTCATATCTGGCAGTTACACCACCCACTTGGGCTTACCTTTATCTAAAAGCAGAGCAAGAAAGTTCTCATGAGAACATCCTTTAGGAACAGAGTTGTGTTCTTACAAGGAAATTATATAACAGCTCAAATGACCAAAAGGGAGAGCATTTCTCCATGGATCCATCCAGGTTCCATCCAATGTTGTACAAATGCAGGCTACCCAACATCAGAAAGGATTTACTCCCTGTCTATATTCTGTTTCTTATTCTGCCTTGTTAAAGCAGTTAGCTTATTAAGCCATTTGTTGTCAGACCTTATTGAGATCCTACATTGACCTGCTCTCACATCACCCACCAGGTGCAGAACATGAGGCCCTTTCTAAATGTTTACTAACAACCGTTTGCACTTTCCTCTGTCTTTATTGGTTTGCACCTCCATGTTACACCCAAATTTACTATATGTCATGATTTTTGCACATGTTAGACACAAAATGCTAGATTTGGTTTTCCTCCTTGTTATCTCTAACATCAGCTTTCTGCATCTCCAAACTCACCACTGATGAGTTAAAACAAATTTGCAGGTCAAGAGAGGTTCAGATGGAGCAAGCCAGAAAGGCCTCAGTCCTGAGGCATTGCAAACTCAGGACAAAGCTCAAGTACTTCTAGCAATTTCTTATTAAAAATAAAGACAATTCTTACTCTTTTATCGATGGAAAATTTTTTGACCAGTAAGGCTTATTACACATAAATATGGTTCTTGTCAGTTGTGAGAATACTGTCATTAACCTAATTATCACTTCCAAGCTGGCAGGAAGTCTGTAGTGTTTAAAAGAAGTCTGTGGATAGATATTTTCAATATATCTGGATTTCATATCTGAGGTCTGTCAATAGCTTAGATTTCTGACTTGGCTCACTGGCTAAAAATTCTGAAAGAAGAAACCATGGTAGCTGTAGGAAATGGAACAAAATGCATAATAAATTTAGCAAAGATAGGTAAATAACTTCAGGCTAGTGCCACTGGGAGATTATGGGTTATACAGAACAGTAGCTCCTAGTAATGGGTAGCATCACAGAAGAAAAAAACCTAGAATATGTTGCGTGAAGATTGCAGTTGAATCATCTGTTTGAGTTTTAGTAGGGAAAGGAGATTCTTGGTTATTCTTTGAACTTACAAGTAGCATAGATAGACCATGCTGTTCCCAGCTGGGATTTCTACAGGCATCATCAAATATATGGTAGAGCAAAAAAGCTGGGATCCATCTTAAAAGGGTCCCTCTGGCACCTGCTAAAAAGGCAGCCCTACCCTATAAATGATCTGATCTCAGGTGGAGCTCAGGTTACGCACATGAGTATTCAGGGCTGCATCTTGCAGCGTTCCAGCACTTTAGTCTGCTCCATGGCTGAGCTTAAACAGCTTTGGCTGCCAAACTAGATCTCAGTTTCAGCAGTGCAGTTTGATCAGTCTGGTAAGATCCTTTCATGACCAAAACAACTTCTCTTAGAAAACTCTCAATTGTAATCAGCAAACTTGTAACAAATCCAAGAAAGTTCAGATGTTAGTTGCCTGAAAAATCTTTTTGACTCTGTTAAAATATGGAACTAACAGAACTGATGTCAGTTAAATTTCATTTTTTTTATATCAAATTACTGTGTAAGAGCCTAACAAATGGCAGTACCTTTTGCTAGTTTTTATTTCTGCCTAGTATCAGCTAAAATTCTGAAAAATTAAGGTAAGCAGGTTTTTTGTGTTTTAAGGTGGAAATATTCCAAAATGGGCAATAAAATAAAAAGCACAAGGAAAGTGCATAACATATGCAATTCACACGGGCCATTTTTATTCATTCCAAAATGTTGGATTGGGCCATGACTAGCTTTACAGGAGAGGAGTTTTCTGAATGTCCCCAAGGCTGCCAAAGCAGTTATGTTTTCTTTGGGTGTTTTACAGACTCAATCCTGAAATCAAGCATGCTGCTTTATATCGCTCTCTGGTTCTTTCACTATTACTTCATAAGACCTATCAGTTCAGTATTTGAACCAATCTAGACTTACAGGTTTCAACACACAAATAAAAAAATAAAAAGAACCACATTTACTGAAGAAAACTAAGGTAATGAACAGACCAAGCCAAGGAACTCTAGATTATGTACTGGACTTAATTACTCATATGAATAATTCCGTATACAGAAAAAAATAAGCAAGCGAACAAACTCCTGAAAGCAGAGAAATTTAAGAAGCCTCCAAAGCTGAAAGAATTTTGAGACTTAATAATATATGAATTGATTTTCTTTTCATTTTACATTTTTAAGGTTTAATATTTCTGTATAGCAGAGTTAACAAGAAAACCTGTACCTTTTTTCCCTGCTTTCCTGTTGAATAAACCACAAATGGACATTTTCTGGGGTTATGGCACCATCTGCTGACAAGATGGAGTGTTTGCTCTTAAGTGATAAATGTATTGTGAATCTAATAAAAAAAAGATCTCTAGATTGTTCCCCTGAACTTTTTAGCTCCAGCTCATTTCAATTATCAGAATTCCCAACTGCCTGTGGTATATTAATTGGGACAGGGGGAGCAGATCTGTAATATTCGCAGCATTTTACCAAAAGGAAAATTAAAACAGAAACAGAAATATTAATGAATTTCTGAAAAGACTCAGAAAGCAGTTGTACTTTGGTACGTGTGCAGAGAGATGCATCCTCTTACTTGCAGGGTGTACAATGTTATAGTGGAACTTCACTGTGAAAAGAGGTAGGCTTATTTTTCACCTTTGCTTCCTTAGTCAAGCCTTCTCTTCCCACTTCACGGCAGTGTGGGAGAGTCATATCCATATCCAATAGCTGGTACGGAAAATCAATTTTGAGGTTAGAAAGTGCGTGTTAGCAAATAAAGAGGATATTGCAATTTTTTCTGCAATACTTGATGTTTTGCTTCATGCAACACAAAGGAACAGACGAATTTCTGGTCTCTAATGATTTTTTGGACATAGAGGTTACTGTCACAACTTCATAGCCACTAATAATCTGTTAATACAGTGTTACTAATTTTTGAATCTGTAGAAATGATATAATTAAACTTAAGTAAAACTGCAGAGCACCAGTGTGAGTATTCAAGTAGTAAAACCTATTAAACAACAGTTTTCCAAGAAAAATGTTGGATGCTCCATTTTTTCAGTTATTTAAAAATGTACCTGATCACATGGAGAAAATTGCCTTGGTAGAAGAGATAAGCTAATATTAGGTCTCTTGTATTCCTAATTTCTGTGACCTGTAATATGCTTCATTTGCATCAGTAACTTCAATTTTATGAAAGCTGAACTGAAAGAAGATATAAGATAATTTTATTAACATATATTAAAAGAGAGCTCTTGAGAAATGTAGTTATTTATGAGTGGAGTACAATGTTCTTTCACCTATGTGTCCAAATGCAAATGTAACAGCACAGACCTAAGATATCAAAGGCTTCTGTCAGCATTCTTATATTGACTCTTCAGGCATTTTTCCATGATCGCATTTTGCAATACAAGAAGACGGGGTGAATTTTCTTACTAAATTGCTAAAATCTCATTCATTAATTAGATCTTTATTAATTTTTCTGTTTATAAGTGCTTCCTCTGTACAGAAAATACTAGAACTTAAATTTTAAAATGTTAGGTTATAATTACTTGCATATTTGTAAGTGAAAAAAAATTATAATTCACAAATATATGGGGTTTTTAAAATTATTTTTTTTTTTGTCTCTATATCTAGGCATTTTAAAAGCTGTACTGAGCAGCAAGACAAAAACAAGATCCCTTGTTACCTTTAGTCGGAGATACGTGCAGTACTGCTCCCGTGTTTGAATAGCCCCTTCTCTCCAGAGCTGGCAAAGCATGAGCAATTCTTTTAAGCATACACATCACACTGCTAACTTTCTTGGACAGATACCTTCTCTTTTTCCTGTTTTTATAGTCATGATCCATGATGGAGATTGACAGAGGCTAGCATCATTAAAAAAACCAAACAAACATCATTTGATTGAAAATAAAACTGATTGTAAAACAACCTTTAAATTTCAAATTGTTTCTGAATTTATTTCTGACTTCAGAGAGAAGACAGGCTTCTAAGCTGGTGAACTGGTCAATGAGATTTACTTTTTCACTCAGCAATTCATGTTCAAAATCTTCTAAAATTTATTCTTCAGAATCACACTTATTCAGCAGTATCCAAAGGTGGGGAATAGGAATATATTCCAATATGTAGATCTATCTATAAACAGATGTATTCCAAATAGTTTTTTATCTGAAATCAGTTAGAAACCTCAGTAAAACAGTGTTGAAAAACATATCCTTAAGCAAGTTGATGTTTCTTTCAGCAATTTATGTCTTCGAGTCTGGCTTGCTAATATTCAGTTAGTGGTATATATGAAATTGCTGAGTATGAATTTTAAACATTTATTGGCACAATTCCTGCAGCTTAAAAGTATGGTGTCTGATTCTGAACTTTACTTTTGATGTAGATGGAGTATAGGAAAGGTGGCAGGTGGAGACACTGGGACTACTTATCGCACACATACTAGCCATTCACACTCTTCTGGCAAACCCCCAAATAAAAGACCATCCTGTTCTAGTAGAGATGTCCTCAGACAATTCCCCAACATACTTATATTCAAGTATCATCAAAAAAACTACTAAAAATGCTTTTTCACTTGACTTGCAAAAGTGTATGTGACTATGAAAGCACTAGTAAGTAGTTAATGTTGCAATATTAATTTTTAAATGGTACATTTTTCTCATTATTTTCTAAAGCCTCTTGCTAACCTGCCAAATGTGACACTTTGCATAAAAATGCCTCACTAAAAAAAAAAGTCTGAAATTTTGTCACATCACCACTGCTGACCGGGTTGGGCTGTCTGCAACACCTCAAGCTTGTAAAAGTTAACATTATAGGTTAGCACAGGACCTCAGAAATACATTAAGTAAATTTGTGTATTGATTACATTTTTATATTAAGTCCATGTCTCATAATTCTTGGTCTATAGAATATCCTGTTTATTTTTAATGAAAAGCGTGTTTTTGATTTTTAGAGGATTAGATCCACGCGCAGACTTTGTTTCTTTCTAAAGCCAAGACTTCCTCAGCACTGATGTGGCTAAGTGAATATTTATAAAGATCTGTTTCCACTTAACATTTTATTCAGGCAGAAAAATACAATTTTACATTTCTGATTGATTTTTTTCCTTAGCAGTAAGATCCAGCCCATCAGATAGGGCAGCTTCTCCACCTGAAGTCTACTGGAAATTACAGAACTAGGTATCCATGTGTCCCTACCCTAGGTGCTTGTCTCTGCCCTGGGAAACCTGAGGGCAATACTGTTGTCGCTGCTGCCACCTGCTGCTTACTTGAAAATCAACAACCTTTAAATGGCAGGAAAAAAAAAAAAATCCTATGGGAAGCTTAAACTTCTGAATTTCACATAAAAGAGGTAAGAATTGCAGTCTACACAGGTCTTTATTCTACATAACATATAAAAATAATTTAACTGTGTTCTAGGTAGTTACATCACTGTTAATAACTTTTTTAATGTGTGGAATTTAATAGAAGTGTCTGCACAAAACAATTTTCCATTAAATTGTTCTTTTACTTTTAGTTTAGGGTTTTTTTTTCCTAACAACTTTACCACACTTATGTCACCATAAAATGTTTTCATGGAGGCACCCACAAAACAGACAGAAACGGCTGTCAAAATGAGGGTTTATGGACCCAGCACTCCTATGACAACACAATTGTACAATTAATAGCTAAACTTTGAGGAACGACAAACCAAAACGGGCACGCACTCACTGCTAAAAAGGAAACTTCTCACACTAGTGCCCAAATTTATCACTCATTGAAGGGGGGTTAAGAGTCACTCAATCCACAGAGATTGTCTCAATCCATGGAAGTATCCTTGGACGGCCTGTTCAAGGGGAGGGTCCAACTGCCAGGCCTGCTGCTCTGCAAAGAACCATCTCATCAGTTCTTAGGCGGGGCTCCATTTATGCCCTAGTTGAGGGTGCACTGTGGTCATCCTAATTGGCTGAGGGGGAAAGCCCAAACAAAACAGGCTGAGGGGTCTAGACCCTGAGGCACCAGTGAAATCACCCTGAGATACAGTTTGTTGCAAACCATTCTGGCACACCCTGTTTTGTTTGTTGGGGAGGCTGTACCTGCCACAGGTGTAATGATATTGTCTTCAACTAATGTCTTCTAAATAAAAATGATCACATATATTTTTTTAAAATGCTCCAGATTGATGTAACCCCGGGGTTTTCTTCCCCTGACAGTTTACTCACTCATTTATTCCTTATTTTCATATCTCTAGTCAGCATTCTTCATACTCTTTTGAAGTTTGAATCAAGGTTTTCAAAGACTGAAATGTATCTGACACTAGAAATACATCACCAACTCGAAACTTAGTAAAAAGTAATATTAAAATTCAGAATCAGGGAATCTTAGTTACAATTAATGCCTTTTCTACAAATAGAAATAGCTGTTTAAAATTGCTATTATTGCTGTTCTGGCTAACACAGAATGAAATTAGCAGCTTCTGTGCAAAAACCTGTAGTTTCCATACTCTCACTCACTTTTACTCTCATCTATAAACATGTGAAAAGTATGTTCTTTAAAAATATATGCTAACAGTTATTGAAGTACTTTTTAAAAGCCCACACTGTATGTATATCTGGTTCTTAGCAAAGGTAGGCACTGAACAGTGTGAATACACACAAATAAAACAGGGATGTCAACAGAGATCCAAGCATATTACTTTTGCAAGCACTTTTCTCAGTGGCTAAAACTTCTTAACACATCAGGTCAGTTGGGCTGGACTGAGAAACATCTATTTAGTGAACATTTTTTCTCTTAAGCAAGATCCCACTTAATTTTTTGTTAAAGGTTAATTAATCCATGATATAAATTTTAAAAATTTATTCTAACAAATCAAATATTGTATTATTAAACTTTTAAGAAGTTCTAATACCACTCTGAATTTTGAGCAATATTGGGAATGCCATGGCCTCTGTCATGTAAGGTTTACATTAAGTGCTGTCACTCACATGTTTAGTTTTGGTGACTGGTGAGGAGATGTTTTATGGGCACTACTCATAACCACTGCTACTTGCTTCTGTCTTTAATCATCAAACTTGGGTGTCTAGTGAACAGGTTCTGTACGTTTCACATTGACCTGGATTCTACAAAGGGTGATTGAGAGCAATCTTTTAAAATTCCTGGTCCTGTTAGAATTTTAGCTTTAAAGAGCAATAATTTAAATAAGAATGACTGGGAAAGACCAGTCTGGCAAGTCAGGTTTCAGCAAATTTTTGCTTTAGGAGCATAGAGAATCATCTCGGACTCATCATTGATTTCTGTGCAGCCTGAGCTCACCCCAGCTCCCAGAAAGGTGTTCAAAACCAGTGATTTCTTGTCCAGTCAATGTGTGAGGACCCTGAGAGAACCCTCACCTCTGTGGGAGGTCTGACCAGACTGTGGGCAGGGTAAGGGTAAGAGCTCGCTGAATTTGGTAAAGAAGAAAAGCCTGTTTTCTAGACTTTGATGAGAAACAGGTAGAAAAGAGGAATATGAACCATGATCATCCATATTTCAGATGAGTGCCTAGTTGCTGTTGCATGCACAATACCAATGCCTCTATCTTTCTAAGTCCACCATAGGTCCAGCAAAAGGTTTTTAACTTCTACTTTTAGGAAAGATAAAGTGTGTCCCTGCAGCCTGGAGTTTAGTGCCTGAATCTTTGAATGTAACAACTGTTCTTTAATGACAAAGAGCTACAGTGCTAAAATAAAGCAATAGTGGGTTGGGGTTTTTTAATTTGAAAAATACAGATCAACTTTTAAAAAAATATTTTAAAATAAATTTCAATTTTATAGCTCTTCATATTGCTCCACAGAGATCTTGACTGGGGTCTAGGATTCACTGTTGAATGCTCGTAGACATAAAGTGTGCCAGAGCCATTAAAATAAAGATTAATTTTTTGTGTAATTGGAAAATGGTCTGAATTCACTAGAGATTTGTAATTGCTGGCTAAATTTAATTCTAAGGCAAATGGGTTACTGGTACTGTCTTTTTTTCCTGTCTATAAGCGGAGGCCTCAAGAGTATATGCATAGTATGGCATCAGGGGTCCTAAGGGCAGGAATACAAATCTCATCTGCTGTACTGCTGCTCACTGAAGTGATGCAGCCCTGAAAGCTGGGCAGAACCTGGCTAAGGCACAGCAGAAACAAGGAATGTGTACTCATCCTATGTAAAACAACTTACACAGCATGAAAGCGCAAAGGAGATAACAAGAAGGTATAAAGGGCAATCACAGCACCTGCAGGAACAGGGGCAGAAGCAGAAGCAAGAAAGCAGGATTACTTCAGCCCCTCTTCTCTGGGTAAGGATGCTGCACCTGGGCAGTGCTGTTGTTTCTCCATCTCTTCTGGTAGGGAAAGAGTGCTCCTCTTTTATTTGCCATTCACCCACACTTTGCTGCTGCAACTCAGCAGTCGTCTCTAATGTGATATCTTTTACTATGCAACTAGGTTAAGCATATTCAGAATTTTAAGCAGGTGTGTGGGCATGTGAGTGTGTGTGTGTTTTCATCTCCAGCCTCCATACACAATAAGGTGACTGATAGCACAGTGCTGAATCAGAGCAAACTTGGATGCATTGCACCTTAGAAGAAGTCAGGTGGTCCTGTCAAAAACATGCTGCTGCTTGGTGTAGTTACTTGGTGTTGCTATAAGCATGAGTGTTTTTAAGAGCTTCAGAAAGAAAAAAGAAACAAACCCAGGGAATTATTTTCATTTGCTGCATTAGCATCCATCAGTGATATTAAATACATAGAATTGAAAACATCAGGTTAAACCTTCTGCATCTTGATGCTCCTTTTCCAAGTGCTAATTACTTTTTTAAAAAACAATTATATGGAGCATGTTTTACAGTGACTCTTTATTTCTTCTATTTTGAACATGTGAAAAGATTTAGTCATAAAAATTTTTCAGGGTAACTCGATACAAGGAAACATTTTTCCCACAGGCTCAAACCTTCATAATATTGTTGCACTGATTCTTCATTAACACTACAATCAAATTTTTTTTTCTGTTTTTCTTGGCTCTTTTTTGACTTATATACTAACAGCTACTTCATTATTTAACTGATGATATTATGTGATTAAACCTTGCCTTTGATATCTTATAATGATTAATATCACCCTTTGGAGTTTCTATGTAGGCACATAGTTTTGATGTGCCCTCAAACATTTACACTTTGCTTTGATCATACCAAGACATAGAAACTAAGGTTAATAATAATAAACCTAATTTCACCCTCACTGATACTTTCTAGAAGCCTTATGGTACCAGAACAACATGGTTTGTAAAATCATGTTGAACTTAAAGATCTTAATAAGCATCATGGTAGGAATGAGAAAAGAGTTCTTACTCCAAACACAAGCTTTTACTCAAGAAAATCTTGACTTATGTAATTTTGAAGCTGCCTATTGATTTCAACAAGCATTTAATGCATTCAGGCTAATTTTTTCTTTCCTAGCACATCACTGAGACAGTATAGTCTTGCATTTGTATTCTCATGTAAATCTATATGTAAATGTTGCTGTGCTGACAACACCAGACCCTGTTGCTCTTTCAGGGATGTAAACCTGGCGTGCACACACTGACTTTTCTTTAGAAAAATTCTTAGTAATTCTGAAATGTATTTCTTCTTGGTAATACTGATTCCAGAATTGTCTGTATTCAATTTTTTTTTTTAACTGTCTTTGAAAAATAAAATTGTTTAAAGAAATCGATTATTTGGTTTTGTGATTCTGAGCTTTTAGAGTGCATGCTGTGCATGTTTTACACCTCTTTACTACACTATGTGATTTGAAATATGCTAAAAATAATTGAAAGCACATACCGTTTCTTATCAGAGAAAGTCTGGCCTTTCAGCAAAACAACAAAAGAGACATTCATTTCAGGTAGCTTTAAATGTTAACTCAAGGCCCTGAATATCTCCTACGAAGGCATTCTATGTGAGTGGTGTTAAACAAACACAGTCTGGAGCTCTGGATTCATTTCCTAAAGTAACATCTTACAGATCGTATAATATCAATTAGTCTGTCATGAACAAAGGATTTCAGACCATGCATAGGATTTATTTTCATTAAACTGAGTCACTCTTGTCTGCTTACCAGACATTATTGTTGCTCCTAAAATTGCAGTGTTACCTTGACTTGCAATTTTGTGATAATAGTTAAGACTTTCAAAGTTGGATTTATTTTACCTAAATTTTAATGCCTACAGTGCAGGCCTCTAAGGCTGCATTGCTCTTCTATCCTTGAATACAGAGTCAATCTAAGCCAAAGAGGTGGGAGACAAAGAGTGAACTAGGTGATGAGTTCCCTTCTGCATGATATGCACCAGAACTAGGAAGAAGAAAGTCTCTATAGAGCAACAGTGCAGAAACCACCAATATTAACTGGAAAAAAAATGACATCAAGTGAACTCTAGTAGGAAAACTGTTGAAAAGTTTGCATGCCTGCATCCCTCTATCTATAATACAATGATGAAAAGAAAAAAAGTAATACTAAATTCTACTGTGCCCTGAAGTCACGCTAGATGAGATTGAGAAAAGAATATAGCCCTCACAAACTGAATCTTAGCTCACAAGTAGCTAATTCTTTTATTTTTTTTTAATTCCATCTTCTGAATGCCGAGGATGATGCAAAAATGAAGTGCCCCCAGGTTGTAAAAGCTCCTCCAAGTTCTTAAAGCCATTGATGAAAATGAGCCTGTTATTACCATTCAATTAGAGCAGAGACTGTAAGTGGCTCTGAGCAGTTACCCAAATGTGTTCAGCCCAAATTTTCTTCAAAGACAACATGCAAGCTCGAGGCACTTGCTGTCGGCATGAAAGCTTACTGCTCTTTAGTTGGAGTTTCCTTTCTGACCTCTTCTCTTTAAACACAAAAAATTATTTCTGATTTTATTAATTTGATTTTCAGAGTACAGCATTGAAATGAGATTTTCTTTTTTCACTTCCTCTTAGAGGAAGAGACTGAGTAAGGCCTATCATTTACAAAGGAAAATGAGAAAGTTTTGGTAACTTGAAGACCTTGAAAATACTTGTAACTTTCTTGTGCCTCAGCTCCTCAACCTGTGAAAAAGAATAGCACTTCCCTACTTGCTGTAGACTGTATGGATGAAAAAACTTACAAATTTTTATAACCATTTTTATTGTTCATGGCAAGTTTGTAATATAATGTTGTGGCTTAAGGTTTGGGGAAGGGGAGGGACGGGTAGAGTGGCTATTCCATTTCCCCTTCCTGCCACGCTCCATAAAAGGACACAGGAAGTTCTGCTTGCCCCTTTCTCTCTGGGATTGCTGCTGGGACTGCACCTCTGCACCAAGAGGTTCGGGAGGAATCCAGCAACATCTGAGGATTGGTGTTGTATATATTTGTATATATATCTTCTCTTAATACCTCTGTATATTCCCCTTCCTTTAATATCTCTTTTATTGTTCCCTGTTAAAAGTTGTAATCTTGATTTCCAACTTTGTGTGAGGCTTTTCTTCCTCCCCTGGGAGGGAAGGGGGGGGCAAAGAGGGGTGAAACAAATTCTGCTCCATGGGGATTGCCCTGAGCCTTAAATGGAAACATATATCTGGCTGAAAAATCAGCAGTTCTCTTGTATTCTCACTAGGATGCAGACATTCTTTAGCGTTAACAGGACTTGATATCAAACGGCTTGTTTCATGATCATAAAAAAGTTTAAAAGTTTAAAATTTTGATTCCTATATATTTTGAAATGCCAGTCACAGAAAACTAATTTTAAGATAGATATGGAAATGGTGATTGGGAATACGCATCCAATCTCCATTCTCTAACACCTTTATCTCCACAATATTTGTTTTTCTGGAAAGAATTTTAAATACATCTCATGGAAGGTACCTTATTTTTTCCTGTATTGTATTTATTGCATTCCTTTCAGCTATTCTTCATAGATAATAATTAGCATTTAATTCTAATTTTGAACAGGACTTTAAATCTTTGTGTATTAACAGTTCTCTGTCATTTTCTAATGCTGAGTGGGAGATGTTAGAGTCATTATAACTCCTACTTGTAGGATTAGCAGGGAATGTTTGTTCAAAATCCTCTGTGAATTTCTTAAATCCTCAATTTAATAGAATTCATGTTTTTATGGTGAATTGGTGGCCTGAATTATTAAACAAAAACACTACTGTCTTTTATTCTTAAGCATGTGCACATGTAATAAACTCTGAAAATATTGTAATAATTATAGTATTTCCAATTATTAATTAGAAATAAATTAATCAAGGACTTTCTATGAATAAGAGCAGATAGAACCACAATCCAGAGAGCGCTTTTAGAAAAATCTGGAGAAATTAATATCCTTCCAGTAGCTGTGCTAATGTGTCATTGCCTAAATAGTGTACCTTCTCTCATAAAAAGAGGATTATAGGGGGTTTAGGCCTTTGAGTAGTCCTACTTCACTTTCACCACAATGATGCAGCTCTATTTTTGCCTACTTGATTTTTGCATCCCACTTGTAGCTGATTGTCCCACTGGCTGTTTCATTTTGGTGCAGAGGCTCCTGAAACAGGAGAGAAGATGTAGTGCTTATGCAGCAACATGGATCTCTCTGCCTTTTCTCCACTAAAGTCCTGTACTGCAGCCTAACCTCATCTTGGCACACAGGGGAGTGAAGTAGTTTGGAAAAAAAGAAAATTATGGCCTTTGTATGTATATGAAGATCAAATATTTCACCAACTAAAATAACTCTGAAATGAAACCTTTCCTGGCACCAAGAATATAGTGAGAAGGCTAGTCTAAAGAGAGTTTTTGTTTTGACTTCAGATTTCAAGAAAACAGTGTACAGGGAAATAGGGCAGCAGCATTTAGGACAAAATTTCACTGCACAGTAGTCCACAATGGACCTGCCTAACTACCATTCTAGCATCCTTCTTGTTCAAATGTTTTTTGCATTAATAATCCTGTTGAAGCTAGTTGCTTAGCAGCCAGACATCAAAGAGGTGAAGTTCCCCATAGGAGCATGAATATGTAGGCTACTTCTTCCACTACCCAATCTACCAGTACTCAGCCCCTTGAGTTTGTGATTTTCCTTTACGTTTCTTGTTTGTGGATCCATGCCAGGCGTAAGGGGAAGGGGGACACTTACAGTAATAGTAGTTCTCTCAAATATTTTAGTGTTCTTAGATTACATGCCCTTCAAGTTATTTAAAATGGCACCTGAAACATTTGAATGGCTCCTCATCACGATGTCTTCTACGGACTATTGTAATATAACTTCTTCCGAATGTAAACTGGTATTCAGTGAAAATCAGTTCCACATAGGATATGGGCTTGGATGTTGACTTGCAGTTGTCCATACCATTTCTTTATTATCCCATCCCTTGACACAGCTCTAACATATTGAGAGACGCACACACATCTAATGCCAGAGACTACACTCAATAGGTGATTTTGGCACAGTTAACTGTTTTTGGATGCTTAAGCATGAACCAGTCCATTCCAGGTGGCCTACAAGGAAAAGGGTGAATCCTGTCACTGATTCTTTTTTTAACAAATACAGATATAGCTATTGTCCCACTATTGCAGATACTGGGAGAGCATGTATAATTTTGGCCTGCACTTGTCAGGCAGCACATAGTCTTCCTGATTGTGTTCCAACTCATTACTTTCTGTTTTTACCATTTGACCAGAAAGCAGAAAGGTCATTGGTAGATCAGTAACTTTAAAACTGGAGTAGACTTCTGTATTGCAGCTGGCAGAGGCAATTTAGCAAGCAGGCTTTGCAGATCTTTGATGTGAAAGATTTATTTTGGACAAGAGTCAATTTCATTCAAGAGCAGTGGGATTGCCCTGTTGCCAAACAAGGGGCACTGCTCACTTTCTTCTTTGTACAGAAGCGCTTAATCTCACAAGCACAAAATGTAGTGTATATTGGTGACTCTGACATCTGTGAAGCCAGAGGCACTGTCCTTCTCTTTGAAGGACAAGGATGTATTTCCTTGTTATTTTATTAACTCTGGAGTCATAAACAGTAGTTTTGTTTGGAAGAGACAATGGCAGGTCATCTAGTCAAATTCCCCACCCCTGCTTAAAGCAAGTCCAGATCAGATTGCTCAGAGATTTGTCCAGATGTTTTATATACTTCCAGAGACAGAGGTTCCACAAACTGTGGGCAGTCTGTTCCAGTGTTTGATTATCCCCCCTGCAGGTTTTTTTCCAAATATATAATCAGAATTTCCCACGCCATAACTTGTGTCTGCTGACTCTTGTCCTATATTGCACACCTTCAATTGTCTAGTTCCATCTTCTTCATAACCTCCTATGAGGCATCTGTAGACAGCTCCCCTTAACCTTATCTTTCCCAAGCCAAATAAATCCAGGTGTCTCAAGCCTCTCCTCATACTTCATATGTCCCAGCCTCCTGACCAAGTTGGTAGGCATCCACTAGCCTAGTACATCAACGTCTTTTGACTACTGGAAAGCTTCAATCTATACATAATACTGTCAATTCTTACAAGTGCCAAATAGAGAGAAATAATACATTTTTTGTCCTGGTGGCTACATTTGTGATAAAACATCCTAATATCTAGTTGATCTTCTTCATAGTAAGGGCATACTCCTGACTCATGTTCAACTTGTTGTCCATCAGGACCCCTAATTTCTCTTCTGCAAAGCCAAACTTCATTCATTTGGTCCCAGCCTGCTGCATGAGCTTATTTCATCACAAGTGCAGGACTTTGCATCTACCTTTTTGAACTGAGTTTCCCATCAGTCCATTTCTCTTTATTGTCAGGGTCCCTCTAAATAGCAAGAACCCTACCAAGCAGTGTATTCACCCCAGCTCCCAATTTGTTGGCAGTGCCTTTCATCTTTATCATAGCTGTCCATGTTGAACAGCTGATACCAAGAACTTTCTGAGATTTGACAGTCTGTGCTGCTGAAAAAAATAGGCTATATTTTGTATGGTCATCTGTGCTTAAAATCTCATCTGATATTATATTAGCAGATATTATCTGATATTATATCATCTAAAAATCATGATACAGTAAGTGAAATACTGTAGGACCAAGCAATCCTAGATTCTTTGGAAAGGCCAAAGTTAAAGCCACTCTAAAATAATAACCACAGTAATATGACCAGCCTGTCCAAACTAGAAGTTATCCTTCTTCTGGCAGACCTTCAGTGTTTGAGTCCTTGTCTGCAAAAAAATCATATCATTTTATCCATATTGATATAGATAAATCATCCAACTATGCCTGTGTGCTTTGTTTTTCCACAGTTTAAAGTGATATATGCTGGTATGACAGATTTGGAGAGATCTCTAATAATTTGTGAATGGTTTTTATTGAATTATTTTGCTTATTGTTGTGGCTTAAAAGGCTGAGAGAGTTGGGGTTGTTCAGCCTGGAGAAGAGAAGTAAGACCTTATTGTGGACTTTCATTAGTTAAAGGGAACTTATAAGAAAGATGAGGACAATCTTTTTAGCAAGGCCTGTGTGGAGAGGTATCTTCATAAGAATGGGCATGTGAGCAAACCCAGACTTGGCGGCGCCAGTAAGAATGGCTACAGGGAAGATGTAAACAAGGACACACAAGGACGGTTACAGGGAAGATGTAAACAAGGACACACGGGGACAGCCACGTGTGGCACGTGACACAGGAGTGAAGCAGCAAGAAAATGGAGGCAGAAGGTGGAACCAAGGGAGGCGCCTTGAGAGCAGTACCTGGCCAATCAGGAGATGTTGCTTAGCGCCTGGCAGAGTTGGTTACCAATTAGAGTGGTGCTTCCAGCGCGCGGTTAGCGCTGGTGGGTATATAATGAGTGAGTTTCGGGCAATAAACGGCAATGCTTGGATTACATTAATCCGTGTACACGTTGTCCATTGATCTCCCGCCGCAGGCCTGTTGCAATAGGACAAAAGGTAGTGGTTTTAAACTAAAAGAGGGGAGATTTGGAATAGATATAACGAATAAATTTTTTAAGATGAGGGTGGTGNCCCCTAATTTCTCTTCTGCAAAGCCAAACTTCATTCATTTGGTCCCAGCCTGCTGCATGAGCTTATTTCATCACAAGTGCAGGACTTTGCATCTACCTTTTTGAACTGAGTTTCCCATCAGTCCATTTCTCTTTATTGTCAGGGTCCCTCTAAATAGCAAGAACCCTACCAAGCAGTGTATTCACCCCAGCTCCCAATTTGTTGGCAGTGCCTTTCATCTTTATCATAGCTGTCCATGTTGAACAGCTGATACCAAGAACTTTCTGAGATTTGACAGTCTGTGCTGCTGAAAAAAATAGGCTATATTTTGTATGGTCATCTGTGCTTAAAATCTCATCTGATATTATATTAGCAGATATTATCTGATATTATATCATCTAAAAATCATGATACAGTAAGTGAAATACTGTAGGACCAAGCAATCCTAGATTCTTTGGAAAGGCCAAAGTTAAAGCCACTCTAAAATAATAACCACAGTAATATGACCAGCCTGTCCAAACTAGAAGTTATCCTTCTTCTGGCAGACCTTCAGTGTTTGAGTCCTTGTCTGCAAAAAAATCATATCATTTTATCCATATTGATATAGATAAATCATCCAACTATGCCTGTGTGCTTTGTTTTTCCACAGTTTAAAGTGATATATGCTGGTATGACAGATTTGGAGAGATCTCTAATAATTTGTGAATGGTTTTTATTGAATTATTTTGCTTATTGTTGTGGCTTAAAAGGCTGAGAGAGTTGGGGTTGTTCAGCCTGGAGAAGAGAAGTAAGACCTTATTGTGGACTTTCATTAGTTAAAGGGAACTTATAAGAAAGATGAGGACAATCTTTTTAGCAAGGCCTGTGTGGAGAGGTATCTTCATAAGAATGGGCATGTGAGCAAACCCAGACTTGGCGGCGCCAGTAAGAATGGCTACAGGGAAGATGTAAACAAGGACACACAAGGACGGTTACAGGGAGGATGTAAACAAGGACACACGGGGACAGCCACGTGTGGCACGTGACACAGGAGTGAAGCAGCAAGAAAATGGAGGCAGAAGGTGGAACCAAGGGAGGCGCCTTGAGAGCAGTACCTGGCCAATCAGGAGATGTTGCTTAGCGCCTGGCAGAGTTGGTTACCAATTAGAGTGGTGCTTCCAGCGCGCGGTTAGCGCTGGTGGGTATATAATGAGTGAGTTTCGGGCAATAAACGGCAATGCTTGGATTACATTAATCCGTGTACACGTTGTCCATTGATCTCCCGCCGCAGGCCTGTTGCAATAGGACAAAAGGTAGTGGTTTTAAACTAAAAGAGGGGAGATTTGGAATAGATATAACGAATAAATTTTTTAAGATGAGGGTGGTGAAACACTGGAACAGATTTCCCAGAGAAGTCATAGAAGCCCCATTCCTGACAACATTTAACATTGGGTGGGACCAGGCTCTGAGCAACCTGATCTAGTTGAAGATGTCCCTGCTCAATGCAGAGGGATTGGACTAGATGACTTTTAAAGGCCTCTTCCAGCTCAAACTATGCTGGGAATCTACGGTTCTATGAAAACAATGATGTTGAGCATACCTGCTGCAATACTCATCCTAGAGGCCCTGAGAGTTTGGCCTCCCTAAGGAAGCAGAAGATTAAAGAGTTCACGGAATTTTGGTGGGCTGGCCACTTTTTTGCAAGTTTGAGTAGCTGGGGAGCAGCAATTTCTGCTAGACCTCAAGACCTTAGTGGTCCCTGGGAAGAAAGCCCTTGTGGAGATGTCCCAAAGCACCCATGAATTCATGGTCGGTCCAATATGCCTACAGATTTGTGTTCCTGGGGACTGTTTCAAAAATTGAAAAGTGTAGGTTCTTATGTCCAGACATATGTGAGTTACTAATATGAATGAAATCAAAGTGTGTTGGGTTGTTAAATCTGTAAAACCTATGAGAAGAAAGGTCCTTAGAACAAAGTCCTGGAGGGAGAGTACACTAAACAGGATAGAGCAGAGGAGCAGGTGTCCCTTACATGTGACTTCACTGGAAGAGGTAGGAGTAAGTCAAATTTATTTTTATTCTAAAAAAATAATAATTAAAAAGGCAGCAAGTAGCTACTCAATTAGTTCTAGCAGCAAGAAATCAGTACCTGTGCAATGCAGCTGCAGTGCTGGTGGGTGCTGCAAGAGGGCAGGGCGGCCTCTCCATTGAGGCAGTTCTGCAGCATGAGGCTGTTCTCACACAGGGCACTTAGTGACTATTTGGCGTTTTATTTCAGTATCTGAGATCTGAGGGACTCATCCTCAGAGCTGAAATGCTAAACTGAATCTCTGTATATATTTTTCAGTGACTTCTCTCTATATGAGTTTTAAATTCAGCCAGTGTTCTAAAAATATTCCATGAACTGCCTGATTTCCAGTTTAACATTGTATAGCACATATAGCAGCCAGCATAAACCCTGCAGTTGCACTGTCAGAAAACATTTCATGCATATTCTGCACTTTCCTGAATGTTTTAACCAAGTAAACACATGTTTTTGTTAAACATTGTTAATTATTTAAAAAGAGGCATTTTATTTAATCATTCTTTCTGTGTGTATGGAGGGATATTGAGATTTTCTTTCTGTAAACTGTTTTCCTGGAGCTAGATTCAGATAAACCTATAACTTCCATGGCAGCTAATTCCTGTCAGCTTTCTGTCCTATAAAGCTTTTAACACTACAGAAATGCTTTCTAACCATTTCCGGAGGGCCAGCATGCTGAGCAGGAGCTTCCTCCCTAAAAGAGGATGCTGAGAAGTGAGACTGAGTGTGGGGTGAAGTGTTGGTTGTACCTGTGACTATTTCCACAGAGAAAGGTACCCAAAATACCTTGAACATCTATCTTTGTTCTCAAGGCAGGTACTGGGAAGGCTAGGGTTTGGCTCCTGATAGACATTAACAGAAGTTAGTCTGTGTCACTGCTGTAGCAAGTAAGCTAATGTGAAACAGGACAACACTTTTCTTAAGGCATCCTCAAAGTTCTTACCTATTTTTCACTATGTTATTTTTTGAGCAAAGGACATCAACTGACATGTATTCCAGGTGTCAGAATCAAACATCAATTTGTCTTACTTGGGGAGCACGAGTTTTTTATTATTTGTATCAAAGAGGAAAACTATTCAATTACAAGAAATACAGGTATAGATATAGCTCAGAAATGCAAGCTCTGAACCTCATGTTCTACAAGTCAGGTAGAATTCAGTAATATAAAAATTTTTGCTGAAAGAAACTGTTTTCTTATTTAAAATAAGGTCTAAAGTATACTGTTCCTGGGAACCTTCTTTCTTCTGAAGGAAAGAGCCAGAAAATCCCTTTGGGGTTTATTAAATGCTTTCTTATTCTGCTTTCGTCAGGAACTTAAAAGAGTACAGAGTTAAGCTACATTGTCAATTCGTCTTTTCTTCACAGTAAAGAGACAAAACCCTGTACGTTCCTAAACTGTTTTTTTTTTTTCAATTTATTTGTTGTCTATATAGGACACCAGAAAAAAATCTGTGTGACAGTATCAACAAGCTGCATGTGGATTCTGGTTCTGACTTGTTTGAAAAAAAGTTTTCATGAACTACCCATTCCTTATTTCAAAAGAAAATATGGGACATTAGTGATACTCTGGGAGGTGTGCTACTGCTTACATAGGACAGATGAATATGGGCAGTGTGTACTGCACTACAATAAAACCACTATGGTCAACAAATGGGAAATTTGAACCACCAAAATAGATTTTCATGTAGATTAGGGAAAGAACCCAAACCAGATAATTTAAATATTTATTTGTCAGACTGGGATAACAGCCTTTATACAGCACAATTTGCATAAGTTCTCAAGATACATCCTGTATACAATCACAAAACCATGACATGGATTTATACATAAAGTGAAAACTCAGACAGATTTACAAGCATTTTTATACAATTCTCATACTGTTTTTGTTTCAGTTTTTACAACTTTTAGAATGAGTCTGTGTTTTGTTTTGCTTTTTTTCCTGATGAATCTGGAAGCAAAATGAAAATTAAAAGAAATTCAAACCAAAATGAGTATCAACAAACCACCATCTATGCATGCAACATTCACTGTGGAAACATTACATTTCTCCAAGGACTAATCTTTTTTTTGTGTTTTTGTGGGGTTTTTTGTGTTTTTGGATTTTTTTAAACGTAGCATGACAGCACACACGCTAGTCAGCCATGTTGAGCACCTGAGCACGTCACTGAACATCTATAAGATACAATCAAATAAGGACACATTCACATGCTTGGATGTTAGATGGAGTTAAGAATTTAAACTCAGTTTGTTTTAGAAAAATGTATACCTATTTACAGGGTAACAAATTAAGAAAACAACTTTCAGTCAAATCATCTGTTCTGAGTTATGGATATCTATACATATTATAACTTTTGAGATCATTAATATATTTGCTTATTAATTTTTTCAAAATAATAAAACAGAACATATAGAAAACATTAAAATGCTTCTTATGATTTAAAGAGAGAGTATCCGGTTTCATTTATTCCTTCTATTTTCCTTCTAAAGGCAATATGTATTCATAAATAGCAACTGGTCCTACATGCCAGGCGTACCAAAACTTCCCAAGGCATGTAGGACTAGGGTTTACATATAATGTAGGTGGATACTTACACTAAATTTCCTCTCTGTTTCATTACCTTTATAAGTTACACTCACACAAATGCAAATTTTCTTTATTATTCACATAGGTATGTACATATCTAGATATATACTCAAATAATGAAATCTGGGACATTCAACCTTGTAGCAATGAAAATAAAGTACTTAAAAATAGTGTCAGTTATGATTCAAATAATAATTTTTAAAAATACTATATATCTTTATGATATCTCCATGAAACTAAATCCTAATTAAATAATCTCTATTGGGCACACACTAGCTTACAATATAATAGATGTTTTCTTTTTCTTCGTCATCATCCTCAAAGTAAGAATCAATATCAGCTGGTTACCAGCTACCATATCCCACAGCCTAACCATGCGAACACTCAGCATCCAGAAAAATAACTCAAATATTTCCTAGGTATTGATTTAAAGCCAGTGTAAGTCAACAGATTCCTTGCTGTTGACTTCAACTGGTTTGGATTGGTTTTTTTGTTTCTTACACATAGGATCCATGTAATGTAAAAACATGGCTAATAATAAAGAAGCAACACTCATAGCCCCTGGATACTATCCCTTTAAAGTGTAATGGTAAAGAACTAGCTCAACATTCATCATAGAAACTCTCATGTCTGTTTTTAACCCCCCCAAAAAAAAGTGGCTGTTTGCTGCTCATTGTACACGTAATAATAATAAGAATGATAACGTTAGAAATCCCTGTCATTTGTAAACACACACACTGTGCTTTTGCTCATTTTTCAGCTTGTTTCCACTGTGCAAGGCCTTGAACACAGAAGCAGCTTCAATCTCTGTTGACTCAGCAGATTTATGAATAAAAACAAGTTAAAATGCCTCTGCTATTGCCTCCCTGCAATATGTATCTCTAAAGCAATCATAGAAACGTGTGAACTCATTAATAATCAATCGCTCAGAAATGATAAAAGCTGTTTCCACATCTAAGCACTTTTGGCCAGATAAAAGAAACACAAATTAATGAGAAAAAAGTGAAAAAAATATACTGAGATATATACAAAAAAGTAAAAAAATACTAATAGTCCTTGTTTTATTATTTTTTAAAAAACATTGTCATAAGAGAGTTTTTCCTGACTTCATTCATAAAACAAGAAAAAAAAAAAAAAAAAGGAAAAAGAAAAAAATGCATTCAAACATGAATCTGTGTTGCATAGAGTGATTCCAGTACAACCTAGAAATTTGGTCAAAAAAGGAACTTGGCACACTTTTAAAGCATCCTCTGACCTCTGAATGATGCTGCCCCAGAAAAGAGGGAGCGTGTGGGCCTAGGTTTGTCACTAGCCCATCCTGGGTGACACCAAAGGAGCCCCAGCCTTGCTGCAGCTGGCCAAGGCAGTGCCGCGTTCCTGACAAACTCTGCTCTATGTTTCATGATAGGAGCCCAAACCTGCCATTTCAACATGCAGAAACATTTTGTGTGTTGTTCAGAGAATCAGATGCTTGAATTAAACCAGTTGCTAAGAGCTGATCACCTTGCAAAGGTAGCTGTTCCATACAGCTGCAGCTATACCACCCAACACAACTATTTTATAAAAATATTGGCCACATTTGTATGTGTGTGAGAGCAAAGCACATCTGTCCACTTTCTCAATTAAGAGTGATGATTACAGGCTTCCCAGTAAGGCAGCCAGATAGTGCTCGTTCCTGCTGTAAATCTCCATAGCAACTACCAGCACAACTTGCTGTCTTTGTAATAAATCTTAGCAAGAACAAAATTACCAGCAGTTTGCACAAAATTGCACACCTCATGGCTTGTACTTCACACAGTAATTGAAACTGGACTTTTTTTTTTTTTTTTTTTTTTTTTTTTTTAAAANTTTTTGTCTTTTTTTCAAAGAGAGCACACTATAGCCATCAGGAATGCAAAATAACCCACCAAAAGAGCAACACATATGTCAAATATATCCACATAGGATTTTTTGGTTCAATCGGGGATTTTCTTTTTTGAAGTATTTACTTCTTATAAAAACATACACAACATCAAAACATATAGGATGTTTACAATAACTCCAGAGAACTGTTCTTGAAATATATGAGAGGTAGGGTATACATATATACTGGTGAAAGGCATAAAATTCAACATTTAAGCACACATCCTACTTCCACTGTCAGTGATGTTGTGATTTTAAGACAGCTAGTAAGATTTTGGTAAGATTCATCTGCTTACAAGTTAAGCAGGCTACCAGTAGGTTATCAGTAACTTGACAGGCGTTTTCTTGGTGTGTATACCATTAATATCTTCTGTGTGTTTCTCTTTACATTTCTTTTCTCCCTTGTTATTTAAAGTTGAAAAAGATAAATCAAAAACTGTATGTGGGAGTGTCGCCAGATTAAATGGTGTAGCTTCCTGATGGTCAGTCCAGCTTTTGAATAAACTGAGCCTTATTTTTCCTTTTCTTTTTAAGCATATATGTTAATACCCAGAAGAATATTTTCAGTTGGTGTACAACCTGTGGAAATGTAGTACATATATTCAGAAAATATAAGAAGATGTAGATTAAATGTTTTCTGGAAAGTCCTTATTGAGACAGAAAAATAAATGTCTGAAGTGTGGAAATTTGGTCATTTTATTTTTAAATATGCAATGGTCATGAGGCAATATTTTCAGTGAAAATACTTTTTAATGAAGCTGTGAAATACTAAATAACTTCTGAGTAACATGGGAGTTATTGACTCCTGTTTTTTTTAAAGAAACTGCTAAATTTTTAGGAATGGGAGAAAAATCTATAACTTCTTCTTCAAAAATTGGTACAAGAGAAAATAGGACAACCAACCTAAACTATCCCAGGCAGTGGTGACTTCCCAAGTGAGCTAACTGCTTGTCTTTAAGCCTGTGAAAGTGGGACTTTAAGTGTGGAAGTGTTAACGCAGTCTTAAATGTTGCAAGTTACCTTCCTATTTACTTCTTTTCTAACTGAGAAGCCACGCTGCTGAGTGGATTTTGCTCAGATATTTGCCTGAAATAGCAAGAGGACATTCTTAATTCTCTCTAATGCAACAGCTTCCAGGCAGTAACTGCCCTGCTCTCCCTTCCCTTAGATTTTAAGTGCATCACTGGTGTTGAAGGAGAGCCCTGCACCAAGTGGGTTGGTGTTAGCACAGTGGGTCTACTGCTCCAAAATGCCCACAAATTAGCCTAAAATTCATCTTCATTGTATAGTTCCATAATAAGACTGGCTGCTGAAAAATGGAAAGATTAGTTGAAATAGCTGTGTTAGTCCTAGTGCTTAAGTCTCTTCAATTCCAAACTTCTTCAAAACTGATGATTCAAGGGGTAGGGTGAAGTACAGTGTCACTGACATCGAAACAGCATTATTTCTTCCTGATGTAGTGCAGTTTACATCCCGTCCTTTCTCTTTAATACCACATTCGAAATTATAGACCATTAATATAGTTTTATCCATTACATTCCAGGACAGTGGTTTATATTCATTGTTAACACACATAAACAAATGAAACAATCAGATCTGATTCTCCGCAGTATAGTTTTTGAAAGAAAAAGAAGGTAAAAAGTAATGAAAAAGAACATTACCACTCTCACAAACACCTTGCAGTTTGTGTCAAGTGGCATAATCTCACTACAGCAAATTACCAGAGATCCTAAGGTGCAGAGGAACAAGTTTTGCACTTCTGATAAGTGAGATTTGGAAAGTCAGTCACCCTAGTGCTTTTGCATAAAATGATCTCCTTCTGGTTGCACAGAAAACCAGACTGCTCTTTTCATCACACTAGCTCCAGCTGCAGCCAAACTCTGCATTAACACCTGCCTTCCAGCCTTCATTATTTCCTTCACAGTTACTCTCTTCACAAAGAGTCCAACAACACAGAGCCCTCGAATCAGTCTTCATTTCAAACAGCCTCACTTTAACTTCTGGGCCTAGGTTTTCTTTTACTTTGCTGTCTTCTGCAGCAAAACAAGTGTACTAGCCCTCATTTAAGTGTGCTATGTAGCCCAGAGACTGCTCTTTTCTACTTTGTATTCTGAAAGACTAGCTAAACACAATGATATCAAACTATAGTCTTGGAGTGATGCTGTTTGTAGCAGACTCTGCAGATTTTGTGCCCTAAGCAGACAGCTCTGATCAGTGTGTTTGCGTGGAGCTGACCAACAGTTTGTGCCAGTTTACTATTCTTTTCCTTAGATCCACTTTGTCAAGCCAGATATAAGCTTCCCCAATCAGTGTCTTTTTCATAAACTTCCCTCCATTGGAGACAAGCAGAATCTGGGAAAATAATAATAATTTAAAAAATAATTATTAATATGCATATTAACATATAGCATTTGCTCGCAAACATGAAAGTTTCAGAAAAGTTGAGCTCTGATTCAATACCCACAGAAAATAAAAGAAACTGTGACCATAACCCTTTATATAGAGTCATCTTCCCAAAAGAAACAAAGCTCTGTGAAAACTGAACCTTCCTCCTCTTCTATTTTATTATCATGGGATGTAGCAACTAGAAGGTGACAATCTTGAACTTTAGTGAGCAATTTGTTCACCTGCTGGTTACCAAAGGCAAACACAAGATCAAGTTTGAAGTGCATGGGAGTCAGAGGGTGCCCTGCATATAGACTATAACTCAGAGCAGACTAGTATGTGAGAAAGTCCAGAATACTGGTTTCTGACCTCAGTAAGGGGTAGTCTAACCCAAAATGTATAGTTGCTCTCTGAAATATCACTCCTGCTATTTCTCTGGTCTTACAGATCTTCCTTGTCCAGCCATGGAGATGGGAAGGGCAAGGAGTAGCCATGGCATTGGTGTGAGCTATGCAGCCTCATTGTTCAAGACTCTCTCTGATATTCCATACAGGCACGTTTTCCAGCTAAGCGAGTTCATATCATGCAGCAATAGACTTCTCTAAAGAACTTGATATATCTGTGGGTCCATAAGTTCATTCTACATGTGTCTGGGAGAAACACATTTGATAACATACATACTTCAGGAGATGGGTTGTAATGACACATTCAGTAAATTTTAACATGTCTCAATTACTGAGTAACTGAATTAACAAGCTCATTGCTTCTTTTTTTCCTATCAGCTTCATAAGTTTTTCAAAAAGAAAAAGAACTTATGAAAAATTGCATTTCAATAATAGGATTAGCAGCAAGTTTGTAATATTCACAGTCATTGGGCAGACCTCTGGCAATGAGCAAGGGAGGTAACTGGTAACAGCAGGAGGCTGCCACCCTCCTGTCGCCCTCCATGTGAACCAGCAGGAGATAAAATGGGGTATTCTGTTGCTTGGTTTCAAGGACACAGGCTAACGGAAGAATGACAGAACTCAAGGATTTTGCACTCCACTGATACGCTGGAAGAGACCATATGACAATAGACACATAACAGAACTATAGAAGAACCAGAGCTTCCAGTACTCAAAAAACATCAATATTTTTTAAAATTTTCCATTCTGAATTGGGAAAAGGGGAGAAAAATGCAACCTTTACATTACAATGGAAATTTAGGGAGGGAAGGAAGAAATTTGCAATCATTTTCCTGGATGATCTTCCCAGTTCCCCGGCCAATTTTGATATCAATGGGCAAGTAAGATATGAACCAGGAACACCTACATGCCCATTCATCAACAGGTTTGAGAAGGAAAGAAGAGAAGACTCTTGGCACTGAGTTATTAGAGAACTCCCC
>VYZX01005672.1:3444-105765 GCA_013401335.1 Brachypteracias leptosomus
CCTGCAGCCGCCACGTCCCCCGGCCTTTGTTCCCCCCCTCCCCAGCGAAATAGGTAAAGATTAGAGTTTATTCCTGGCATGATAAAATGACAGCTTGTGCTTGCTGCGAGCTGCTTCCCCGGGCAGGGAGCAAGGCGGCGGGGGGGCAAAATGGGGCGAGGAGGCTTCGGTTCCCCTCGGGCCCCCCCTGCCCCTTGTCTCTTACTGCAGAGCTGCTTTAGCAGGAGGATCAGGGGCTTTATCCGCTGTTATCCCCCCGCTGATCCCCCAGACCCGCACCCAGGCACTTTCCCCGCCTGCGCTGAGTTACTGGGCGATCGCAGCCGAGGTGGCTTCGTTTTGGGGGTGCAGCCCCTGCCATCCCTCTGCGTCGTCCTGATCCCCTCTCTGCATGGGTTTTGGGGCCAGAGTTTGAGGGCTGGCAGCGCTGCCCCAGCCTGCGGCCTGGGCAGGGGGGGGGCGCTGAGTAGCATCCAAATCCCTGCCATGCCACGGCCGAGCTATGGTGACCCCCGGTCTGCCCCGGGGACAGCCCCGGGGACACCGGCACCTGCTGCTGGGGACTTTTTTTCATCCAGCAAAGCTGGAGAGGAGCCACGCGTCCTGGGGGACACGGGGCTGTTTTCCCTGGATGCTTTTTTTGGATCGTATCCGTGTAAAATCAAGCCCTGCAGACGCTCCAGCTAAAGGGGCTTTCCCAGCAGCTGGCTTGACTGGGCAGAAAGCAGGGGCTGCTTGGGGGGAGCCACTCGGACCCCCTCTGCCAGCCTGGCTCTGGCCACGGGCTCGGCGTGTCCTGGGGGCTGGGGACTGTCCTGCCCAGCTCAAACGAGACTCCCCAGGAGCTGGAAAGATCTCTGGACCGTGCCTGACTCCATTTTGCACCAGCAGCCTGTGGCTGAGGCACTTCTGGGGCTCAAGGAGGGCTTTCAGGCACCTGCAGCCCCCCGAGGTTCTTTGGGGGTTTGGGAAGCTGCTCACCCATAGTGGTGAAATCAGGAGGGAGGGGGACGTGGAGAGCATTGCAGGGACCTGGAAGGGGGTTTGCACCCTTAAAAACCTCTGACCACAACAGGAGCAGGAGCAGAGATGCTCCAGGCTGGTGAGCGCCACGATGTCACGTAGCATCTTTTGGGGTGGTAGATGCTGCACCCCAAGACTGGATGTTTCCTGGACATGGTTTGCTGGGCAGAGCAAGTGATCCATTGGGAATCACCTCAGGTGGAGGGGCTGGATGTGCCCCCCCTGCTCCCCATCCCTCCTGGGATACCAACAGCCCTGTGGGTCAGGCCTCTGGTTTACACCAGGGCAGGATCTGGCCCCTGGGCTGGGGGATGCAATGGGTGGGGGTCCCTGTGGTGGCGTTGCCAGCATGAAGTGGGCAAGGGTGGCCTGGGCTGGGGATCTGCAGGCTGCTGTGGGAGGATGCCTGTGCCAGTGGAGAGAGAAGCCTCTGCCAGGAGTTTTTGGGCTCTTTTCAGGATGCACAGCTGCCCTCACTGCCGCTTTGCCCTTTCCTGGACAAATAAAGGTCTTGGAGAGAGCCGGAAGAGGCTGAGAGCTCCTAATTCTCCCAGCCTTTCTTACAAATCACTTGGGCTGGCAGCGAGGGTCAGCCAGCAGCGAAGCAGCACCCCGCTCTCCTGTCTGGGGTATTTTATTCCCTTTTCCCTTGTTTTTCATTTAAGAGAATCCCTCAACACCAGCCTTGACCCTGCTGTGCTCACTGGCGGCACTGGGAGCAATGGGAGCCGCTTGGCTGCTTGCCCTGGATCAGCTGCTTCCAGAAAGGGTTTTTCTGGCGCATTCAGGGTGGCCCTGGATGGCCCCGGGGTGGCCCCAGGGCTCATAGGACAGACAGACCACGAGGGCCGTGGCGTGGTGTGGGGTGCTGGTGGCATGTGCTTGGTGTGGTTGTGCTGTGGAGCTGGAGGGACCTGGCAGGATGCGACACAGGGAGGGGATTTACCCACTGGTCTGCAAAAGAACTTGTGCTGTCCATAGGGTTGAGCCTGGACTCCTGCATCTGCTCTCTGCTGCCTGCTGAGCCTTGTCCCCACAGTGTGCCTCAGTTTCCCCTCTCCTGAAGACAGCACTTGTCCAGAGGCAGTGGTCCAGGGGTGCTGGAGTTATTCAGCATCTGTCCCAGAATGTTAGATGGGCCTGGAGTCCTGTGCTGAATCCTACAGCCCCAGCACCTTCATCCCACTGATAGTGGGGATGGGGCTGTGCTGCTGTGCCCGTATCTCCCACCTTGCTCCTGCCATAGGCAAGTCCCAGTTGTGGAGCTGAGGATGAAGAATGATGCTGTGGCCCGTGGTTCCACCTCTGGTGGGGTCTTCAGCCAGCACACCCCAACACCAGTGGCAGGGGACATGAACCACGCTGCATCCCTGTTTCGGCTCAGAACATCTCCCAGCTCGGGGATTTTCAGACCAGCAGGTGGAGATGCACAATAACTCGCTGCAAGCGTTTGCTCATTTAATGCCCACACTGGGAATGCAAACCCTGTGTTTGCTCATTTAACGCCTGGGCTGGGAATGTACACCTGGTGTTTGCTCATTTAACAGCCACCATCCTGGCCATGCTGATGGGTTCTGAGGGGCCAAGCATCCTTAGCTCCAGCCAGGAGCAGAGAATTGGCAACAGGATCTTTCCTTGCCCTGGCAGGCAGGTGATAGGACATGATCTGGCCTCTAACCTGCATTAAGCCTGGCATGAGTTCTTACCTTCAGTGCTGCAGAAAACGGTGTCCTTGTGTGACCCTAGGACATATTCCATCTCCCTCCACCCCTGATACTTTGAATCCTAGCAGGATGCTTGTACTGGGACATGGAAGTGTGAAGTTGGACACCTCACCAAGAATTTGCCTTTCCTTCTACCCTCTTTGTCCTCTGGGTGCTGTTGAGGAAAGATAAAAGGACGAGGGGTGTTGTTGGTGGCATGATGGGAATCCTCTAAGCGATGATTTTGTCTAGCATCAATGGCAGGGTTTGGCTCTGGGGATTTTGAGATGCGTTGGGTGCCTTCTGCCCTCAGCCAGAACCAACCCTTGGCTGTGGTGTGCAGGTGTCAGTGTGTGCCCAGTGCCACACCCTGGGCCGAGCCCTGCTGCATCACTGGGGAAACTGAGGCAGGGAATCAGGTGGCAGCAGCCTCCTGGCTGGGGATTGCTCAGTGATTTTTAGAAACCTGGCTATTTTGGGTTGTTTTTTAAGTGCTACTATTTAATTCACCACACCATGACTGGTTCCTGAGGTCCCTCCTCACCCAGCCTATCTGCATGCTAAAAAGAGGAGGAAAGGAAAAACCAACCCAGCCAGGTCCCTGCAGAGCATCCCCAGTGTTGCACCAGCACATCCCAGCTCCCTGCTCTCCCGTAGCCCGCCAAGCTCTAGCAAGGAGGTGGGCAGCAGGACATGGCCAGGAGATGGTGGATGAGGGCAGGGGTGCTTACACAGCATAACCTCATTTTTGGGGGGGGCTCCTGCAATTGCCTGGCCAAAATAGCCCGTGATGGGCGTGAAAGGCATCGTTGAGGTACTCATGTGTTCCTCTCCTGTGCGGCGCCTGTTGCTGCTGTCGTACAAGCATTCCATCCATTTGGAAAAGGTCACTCTTACTAATCTAATCAGAGGCTTTTATTATTAAATACACGGCTCTACTAATGAGCAGCACCCCGGGGAGGGAGGGAGGTGGTTGCTCTGGGTGTAGGACGTGCTGTGGTGGGGCTGGGGACCCCAGCAGTGCCCCTGGGGATGTGGTCCCTCCTAGGGAGTTTGTCTGCGTGTGATGCCAGAAAGAGAAATGGTTCAGTGGTGTGAAGTCAGGCAGGTCCTGGTGCTCCTCACCAAGGGGAGAGGAGGTTGGAGCTTCACAGTTTCCCTGAAAAGTGGGAGAAATTGTGTCCTCCAGCCACTTTTAATGGTGGTCCTGCGATCCCCAGGCTGGGGGATGTATGGATGGTCACCTTTCCCCCAAATGCCCTCGGGTTTGGGATGCAGAGGATGCTCCTCGGGATGTGGCTCTCTTCTGGTTTTTTTAAGCTGATCCCTGACCTGTTGCTTATCCCCACGGGGCACATGTCCCTTGCCACCAGTTGGGTGCTGGGCTGAGTGCTGAACCCCTGGCTCGCTGGCCTGGCCTCCTGGGAAGACACTCTAATCAAGGCAATTCACGATCTTTTGGTGAAGCTGCCATCTCCTGCTGGCAAGTGTTTTCCCATCAGTTGGACAATATTTGCAGTCCTTGGTTTTTCCATAGCTCTGCTAAGAGCCCAGGTGGATGCTGCTGGGATGGCTTTACCCCTGCTCGCAGGCACTGTCACCTCCCGGCCCCTGCCAGAGTGAACGGGGGAGATTTTGCCCTGATTAAACAGGCTCAGCCAGGCTGGGCTCTTCCCCAGCACTGGCAAAAGTGGAGAATTAATTCATTTTTAATTTATTTTTCTTAAAGGAAATGCTATGTTTTCCCTCTTGAAGATAAATAAGGCTGAAAATGCAATACCTGCTGCTGCCAGCTTGGTGCGGCTGCTGGATGCTGGGATACTCCTCCTTGGATACCAGCTAAATTAAAAAAGGAAGGGATGGATTCGAGACGTGTGTGTTGGATGCTGTGGCTGCTTTACTGGGTGGCAAAGTGCTGAGCTGGTGAAGTCCCCAAGCTCTGGTGCCTGTCCCCAGCCCTACTTCTGGGACTGCTGGTGTGTGGGTTGAGGTTGGACCCCAGCCCCAGTTGTTGGGGTCTGGGGATGGGTTTATCTGCAGTTCCTTGAGTGTCTTGGGAATCGAATCCTTCTCTGACTCTGCACACAGCCTGACGCATGTTTCTTGGCGGGGGGAGGGGGGAATTAATCGGTGATTAAACATGTCACTTGGCACAGCCCAGGCTGGTGGTGGCAGTGGAGGGGGTGTCACAGCCGGGGGGCAGATTTGGTGTGCAGATTTGAAGGGTGCTGGGAGGATGTTCCTGCTCTTGGCCGTGGTGGAAGGGGACACAGAGAGGACAGGGGGGATCTGAGCGGGACATGTGGCTTTGGGGAGGGTCATTGCATCATCTCCACCCCAACACCATGATGCTGGGGGCTTCTTCCTTGGAGCTGCTGTCCCCATCCACCATCTTCCCCAGGCCACCCTCTGGGGCTCTCCCCTGCTCCCTGTCCTCCCATTTCTGCTTCCCTGGGGGGTTATTTGGGGAAACCATCTGTGCACACTTGCTGCTGGGGGGCTGCTCCCAGCATGGGGCAACCCCACTTGGGGGGGCAACCAGCCCAGAACCCTGCCCTCCAGACTGCTGCTTTTTGGAGTCCCCAGGCATCCCTGTGGGTTTTCATGGTTTGGCTCTTCCTCATCCTTTCCCCTTACCCTCCCCTTTTAATTAATTTCTTCGTTTTTTATCCTCCTCTGTAAAGGCCCTCTCTTTCTGTCCCCCGGCCTGTCCCTTGCCATGATTTGTGGAAATTGCTCTAAAGTAGCTGCTGTGTAAAAGCCTTGCCTGCTCCGGGAATTTATGGCAGGCTGCACCTCTGCACAGCGCATCCCATTTAGTCCATATTTATTTATTCCTTTAGCTTCCCTGCTTTTTCCCCACCCCTCTCTTTTAATAATTTCGGGGAAGTGCAGAGCTCAGCACCCCAGCCCGGCGTGGTGCTGGGGTGGGTCCCTTTTGCTTAGTGCTGCCAGCGCCGAAACACAGGCTGTGTACTGAGTCCCACCATCATCTCTTGTTTGATAGCTTCTGCTAGTGAAGCGGGGCTGGACCTTTGGGAGGGGGAGAAGTCTCAGGAACCTAAAACTAAACAGAATATATCAGTACTCACCAGGCATGAGCACGACTCTGTATTAGACACTGGAGAATCCACTCTTGAGCCAGCACTGCTGCTCACAGGAAAGCTTGATTCACTTTTTCCAGCCAACATCCACCCAATTCCTACCCTGGGCTGGTTTTGGGAAGGCTGGACCAGTTTAAGCTGGGCTGAGCATTGGGGTCCTTGGTACCACGAGGCTTCCCAGCCCTGTCTCCCCATCGCCCTGTGGCCGTGGGGAGAGCTGGGGCTGGGGGTGTCCCCACATCCCTCCCTTCCCCCGGCCACAGCTCGGGTGTCTCGCTGCCACATGCCAGGGGAAGGTAATTTTACATGTGTAACAATTATTCACTTAATTGAGTTCCAATTAGCTGGGACTGGAGATGGAGGCTCTCGGCGCATTGGAGGGAAGGCAGAGCTTGGGTTTTTATGCTGCTGAAAACAATTTTCAAGGCTCTGGCTGCTGGGGAACATTTTGGGGGTTTCCACAAAGGGCCCACTTGTATCATCTAATTTTGACCTGTGTTTTATTACTGGGTGGTTTTTTCCCATGGCTGTGTGGAAGTGTGGAGTGGAGAGGGTCTTGTGCTGGGGCTGACTGAGTTTTGGGTGGAGGTGTGGAAGCCTGTTTTCCCCTTTTTATTGTTTTTTAGGGTGTTTGGAGGTGCTGATTCTGCTTGAGTGGGAGTGTAATGCGGCAGGGATCAGTGTTATGGGGTGGGGAGGGAAAGGGATGGGTGTGATGCCTGTCCCCAAGACAGACTGGGAGACAGCCTGTGAGCCTGACCCTTCCCTGGGAGCCGGGGCTGCCTCTGCCTGGAGCATCCAGCTGTTGGGACATCCAGCTGTTGGGACATCCAGATGTGGCACATCCCTAGCCATTGCTGCCCATGCTTCCCCTTTGCACTTGGTCCTGATGGCTGCGGGGGCAAAACCTGGCCCAACAGATCTTGGGGCTCTGAAGCCTTGTCCGGGGGTCTGGGGGATGCTCAGGGGAGTGGGTGGCTTTATGCTGGCTTGAAACTAAAGGGCAGTTGAGACATCCGTGCTGGTGGCCCTGTGGGGAATAGCCAGGCTGAGCTTCCTCCTTGGAAGGATCCCCTCTTGGCTGTGGGGTCTTGCCATGGTCCCCTGGTTCCCATCATGTTGGGCAGATCCGTCACCCTATGCTGACCCACATGGGGAAACTGAGGCAGCAGCATATCCTGCCCTCATATCCCAGATTCAGGGGTAGGGTCAATCACCTTGTCACCCTGATATGAGGCTGGACCTGGGGAGAATGGGAGCACCAGCAGTCCCAGCATCACTGGTGAAGCCAGCAGCCCTATGGGCAGGAGAAGCAACCTCCCTGCTTTGCAGAGAATGGGAGAAGATTGATAGCTATGCCCTGGACTGCTGTGGTTTGCAAGGTCTCAGGGCCTGTGTCCAAGGTCTTGGACCACTGATGAAATCCCACTGTCCTTTTCATCGCGTGGCCAGGAATCCTGGTGACCGGTGACCATTGAAACCCTTCCAAAGGAGTCCCAGACTGGACTTGATGCAGTGTGAAGCCCTCTGCTAGGGATGATAACACAGCCCCTTGACACCCCTCCCCGCAGCCCTCCCCATGTATTTAGTGGGCTAAATGTCAGCTCAAGTCATTGCTTTGTGGACAGCTTCTCTGGCTTTCCCCCAGGGGGGACCACCACAGAAGCCCAGCTGTGATGAGCTGGCGTGGGCTATGGCCATGGCATGTGGTGTTGGCCTGGCAGGAGCCATGGGAGCTGGGGCTGGTGTCTCACATCACCAGCATCTCCCTTGGGGCTGTGTTTGGCCCCCAGTGCACCCTGTTAACATCATGAGGAGTTTTAACCCTGTTGACGTGACCTTCTTCTGCAGTGCTTTTCTTATGTTTTTCCCTTCCTAAGTGGGGATATACGTGCTGGGAGCCCCCCGCCATGTTCCAGGGGATAAGCCAGGATAACGATCCCCCCTGGAGCGTGGCTAAAGTGATCCCTATGGCAGACAGCTGGGCCCAGGCTAAGCTGGAGCTCAGCGCTGGCTGTCGGTGCTGGATGAGGGGAAGAGGAGGAGGAGGAGGCTCTTTGGCCTCTGCAAGGCAGGTGGAAGCAGGGATGGGTCTGGTGAGCCTGCAGTGGGTGCAGGATGGAGAGGCCAAGCCATGTGTCCGCTGTGTCCTGTTTGCTGGGGATTTGGGGCAAGAGGGAAGTGAAGGAGCCAGTGTCTCCCACCAGCCGTAGCTACATCCAGTCTGTCCATTGGTCTCTTTTCCCATGTGTCTGTCTGACCCCAGCATCCCTGGCCAGGGGATACAGAGCAGGCATGTGGCCAATACCCCATGGCAGAGTCTTCAATGAGTATTCTTCTCAGGAGGCTTTCAGGACCCATCTGAACATGTTCCTGTGTGGTCTGCCCTACGTGAACCTGCTTTGGCTGGGGGAATTGGAAGACATGATCTCCAGAGGTCCCTTCCAACCCCTACCATGCTGTGATCCTATGAGGACAGGCAGGGGCTTTTGGTGCTGCAGACCTCCAGAAGCAGCAGGACCTCTTGGCCTGGGGGGAGTCTTCTTTTAAGGCAGGGCTGGAGGGTGCTGCCACTATCCCCATGCACCCTTGCAAGCGGGGGGGAGCAGCTCAGCCCATCTGGCTGCATGGCTGTGGCTGGCATGGGGCACATCTGGCTGGGCAGATGTGGGGGCTCGGCGAGGAGGTCACTGGCAGTTGTGCGTTTCCATCTCCCTCTCTTCCACCCTCTCCCTGCCATGGGTCACAGGTCACCCTGGCTCCCCATGGGCTGCTGTGGGGACACACGGGAGTCCTGTCCCATCCCATGGTGGGGCTGGGGTGGTTCCTCATCCCGAAAGGGCCCAGGCAGCCCCTGGGCCAGTCAGAGCATGGCCAGACACGGAGATCTGCTTTTTTGCTTGCAGTGCTGAGCTGTGAGGGTAGAAGGACCATATGGTCCCCTCTGCGCCAGCCTAATAAACCCGGAATGCAGGTCAGGCGCTGCAAATCCCGTTAACTGCAGCAGGCCACAGAGCAGAGCTAGCAACCAGGGCTTAAGCCTTCTGGCCCCCCAAACCCAGCCAGAGGTGGGGGATTGAGAACCACCTTCCCTCCTGGGGGCTGCCAGAAGCCATGGCAGGGGCTGGGAAGAGTGGTGCGGAGGCTGGAGTCTCCTAAACTGTTTTGCTTGTCTGTCTTTCCATCCATCCTTTCTCCTTCCATCCATCTTCCATCTCCTGAGCTGTTGTGCTGTCTGTCCATATTTCCATCCACTGCCACTTCTCCCTTCTCCTAAAACTATGATCTTGCTGTTCAGAAATTTCTGATCGGCCTATCTCCTTCATTCCATCCATCCACTCATGCATCCCCTATTTCCTCTGCTGCTTCTTCTATCCTTATCCACTTTTGATTCTTTCCTGCCTCGCCAGCAGCCATGCATCCGTCCAGCCATGCATCTCCTTCCCCCCTTTCTCCTTCCCTCCCCACCCTCTGTCCCTCCGTGGTGCAGAGGATCCACCCTGGACAGGATAGGGCTGAGTTAGACCCTCTCCTGGCAGGATTAGTTTACGACTGAGGCACCAGTCCTGTCCCCCTCCTGGTGACAGATTATAGCATCATTTAAATGCATTTTGTCTGTGGAAGGAAATAGCTTCTCTGGGTGCTGGCAAACCACCTGTGCTGAATTAATCAAGACCATCGCATTTATCTCCATCCCAGCTCATCCCCACTCCCTTCCCCCATCTGGCATGGCCAGGGTGCAGGTCTGTGCATGGGCTCAGTGCCAGGGCCACCCCAGGTGTCCCCACTGCAGTAGGACTTGGCCACACCAAGCTGCTGATGGCCGTGGTGGCTTATCTGAGTCAAGCAGGGTCCCCAGTGCACATCTCCTCTGCCTGGCTGCAGAGGGGAGAGGGGCTTTTCCTTGCCCCCCTGGCACATGACCCTTATTTGCCATCAGAGAATCACCGCAGCAAGGAGGAAGGAGGCGGTTGCTGGGGGCTAAGCCTGGGTGAGCTGGTGCCAAACTGCAGACAAGTCACCCACCCTGGCACCCATGCCAAGGCACCAGCCTGAGGGCCAGGTGGTGACCCCATCCCAAGGTGGGGGTTCACTCAGGGCTGTGCTGGGCATTGAACTGTGTGGGTTTGGGGTGGGTTTTCTCAATGTGGTGACCTCCTTCCCCAACCCCTGAGATTTTAAAGGGATAAAACTGGCTATTTCTCTGAGTCAGTTAAACATAGCCTCCTTCCCTGGCTGTCTGTGCCTCCTTTGGTCCTGATGGTCTCTCACCCAAGTGGTCAGGCCCATGTTGCTCCAGCTGGTGGATCCTCTTCTAGAAATAATCTCATGCCTTGGAAAAAATCCCCTTTTCTAGTTGCTGGGGGTGGCAGGAGCAGCCATGGCTGTGTCAGCCGGAGTGCAGGGAGGACACAAACCTTCATGTTTGTGGCAGAAAACAATCTTCATGAGCCAGAGGAGCAGAAGGCTCTTTGCTGGTGGTTATTTCTGAGCAGAGTGGCACTCATGGATACTTTCTGGGGCTCAGCACCTCTCCTGCAGCTCCCGGTTCTCCAGAAGGTGGGAGAATCAATTGGGTGAGCAGGACAGGCTCAGCAGGGAGCAGGGTTCATGTGGCAGGTGCCAGAGCTGTGCCCGTGGCTGTGGTGGCATGGTAGCCTCACTGGTGATGCCAGCAGTGTGTCCCCAGCATCTTCCCAGCCTTGGGGAGTTCTCTGCCTGTCTCTCAGACAGGTTCCACCCCAGGCAGTGTAGCTGCGGATGCTGTGTCCCCGTATCGAGTGCTAATCCTTTTATGAGCCCTCTAAGCTGCTTAACTCCCCCGCGCCTTGCAGCAGAGAGTTCCCCGGTGGCTGCGGATCCCCCCTTCCTCTCCAGCCCAGGGGTCCTAGCCAAGGCCATGCTTCTGGCTGGGGAAGGGTCTCGGCATGCTCCGAAGCCCCCACCAGAGAGGAGGTTGAGCCATTCCCAGGAGCCGAGCCATCATCCACACCTTTCGCTGCTGTTTGACGCAGGTGATTGGGGCTCTCCTGCTTGGGAGCCACTTGGGATCAGTTGTAATCAGTGCTGAGGATGGGAGGTGTGGGGGGTGGCAGAGAGCTGAGGGGGGGAGGGACCCAGGCCTCCTGGGAATCCTTGGCAGTTGCTGGTGGATGCAAAGACCTTGAGATGTCTTCCAGGCTCCTGCAGCTGCCGGCGTAGCGTGTGCCATCACCCAGCCCTGCACTGGCTGCTCCTCACAGCATCTGCTTCAGCAAAAAGATTGTCATGAGTTCCTCTCTGCTAGCCAACCATAGCAGCAAGGTAGCCCAGCAACATGAGGGACTCGGGCAGCCCTGGCCAGGGATGCTGCCTGCTCTGCCTGGATGGTGTTCATTCTGGTTTTTAAGGCAAAATGTTCAAAATGAAGGGCAAAGGGGATTTCCTAAGGGCTGTCAGACCCGGGCATTGCTGGGGTTTGCACAAGGTGGCACCAACATCACCTTCATCACTTTTCCACCAGGCCATGTCCATGCCTGGAAAAAGTGGGGTTGGGGCCAGCTTTGGCACATGGGGACAGCACCATGTGGGTGGGACTCCTGGATGGGTGACAGGCAACAGACTAGCCGTGACACCACCCTTACAGGCAGACCACAGGGACAGAGAAGCTCTGGGCTGAAGGAGCCGATTTAGCCACCTTCCTTATGTGATCTGGGAGCTAAAAGCGGGAGAAAAGCCTTTGATCATAGATTCTTGGTGGGATCTACCAGCCAAAAATTAGCCTGGGCCTGCCTGGTTTTTGGTATTGAGTCTCTGGAGAAACCAGCATCCTTTTCTGTGTGCATTTGGAAGCAGAGATGTAGCCAGTCATGCCCTATTTCTACAAGTGGGTCCGTGCTGTTTCAGCTACTGCCTTGGCATGAGTAGGTGACCAGCTGGTGTCGTTTGGCTTCCCAGGGACAATACTGGGCATGGATGAGGCTTCAGCAAACCCTGGCCCAGCCTTGGGCAGCCCCTGAACATCCTTCCTTGATGGACATTTCATCCCATACCGAGGGTGGGTTTTGGAAGGCTGGAGCCACCCACCATGAAACACAATGATGCCCAAGGTCCTCAGGAGGTCCTCTGTGTTTTTGGTTTGCAGGAGAGAAACCCAGCCAGGCTCTTTCTGCCCTTGCAAGTAGTCTGGTGGCTGATGCACCAGCTTCCTTGCTGTGGAGCTGGACCTCTCCTGCCTGGATCTGCTCTCCCTGCTCTGGGGCTTAGAAGATGCTCTGGAGGGGGATGCCCACACTAACCCACACTCTCCATCCACTTTGCAGCCCACGCCAAGGGGCCAGCCCCCAGCCCCGAGCCCTCTGAACCTCCTGGTGCCATCACACTGCCTGTGAGCTACCGCCTGTCCAACACCCGCTTGGCCTTCTTCCTGAAGGAGGTGGGAGCCAGCCCGGTGGGCAACGGCAGCGCTCCGCTGCAACGCACCGAGCCCTTCGTTGTCTTCCAGACCAAGGAGCTGCCCGTCCTCAACGTCACCCTGGGGCCCTTCAGCACAGGGCTGGTGCTGCCCAAGGAGCAGCTGCAGCCCTCCAGCACCTTGGAGGTCCCCGACCGCGTCACCGTCAACTGGAAGGTGCGCGCCTTCATCATCCAGCCCCGGCTGGTGGCCAACCAGCCCGTGGTCCAAGTGCTCTTCTATGTAGCTGGCCGGGATTGGGATGATTTCGACGTCACCGACCGGCTGCCTTGCGTGCAGCTCCACGCTTTCCGCGACGCCCGCGAGGTGAAGAGCTCGTGCCGCCTGCGGGGCAGCCTAGCTATGTGCCTGGTGCAGGCAGAGCTGCCCCACACCTGGTTCGGGCCCCCAGCCGTGCCACTGGGCCGGCGCAAGAGCCCCGAGAGCCTGGAGCTGCCGGGCGAGAGCCAGCAAGCTGAGCTCTACTACACCCTGCACACCCCTGATGGGGCTGGCCAGTGCCTTGGGGAGACGGTTGCCCGGCGTGGGGCCGGGGGGGCCAGGACCGAGGGTCCCACGCAGCACCCGCTGCTGCGCATCGGCAGCATCAGCCTCTTGCAGCCCCTGCCCGGGCAGCCCATGCAGGAGCATCGGCTGGATGGCAACGTCTTCATCCGCCTGCCCGACAAGCCCCTCAAGCCAGGCGAGGTGCTGAGCATCCTCCTGTACCTGATGTCCAACTCTACGGTGGAGCACTTCACACTCAGGTGAGGTCCTGGGGCTGCACCTGCCCCAGAGCACCCACCCTTTGAGGGGGTGATGGTTTTAGCTGGGCTGTGCAAAGACAGCTGTGGGCAGGAGAGGCGGGATGGCATTAATGGGAGCTGCAGGGGGCTGGACTGGGTCTGGCAGCATTTTGGGAAGGTGGGGGAGACCAGAGGAGCAGCTGTCTTGTGATTTTGCAGCATTTCGGGGCATTGCAGTGGGAGCTTCTTGGAGGGAAGGGCTGTCCATGCAGGGTTTCCCTCTCTGCATTGCCACTATGCACTGCTGCCTTCGCCCTCCCAGCGCTGCCAGTTGCACTGGGATTAGAGCCTCAGGAGCAGATGTGGGCTTGATAACAGCCCCTTTGGGAACAAGGTGTGGCATGGCCATAGGGCTGCTGTGGAGCCAGCAGGGAGTCCCCATGTCTCTCCCGTCCTGCCCCAGAGCTGGGGAGGGGGCAGAATGGGGCAGTGGGTGGGAAGCGCTGAGCACTCCAGTACAGGGAGGTGTGAAGGGGGACATATGGGACAGGGGGACAAGCCTCTGCCACATCTCTTCAAAGGGCATTTACAGGTGTCCCTGTGGCCCCTGGGCCAGCAGTGAGCCCTTGGCATGGGGCACTTGAGGATTCCCTGTCCTGCAGCCCAGGGATGCCCAGCCCCACAGGGGTGTCAATGTGCTGGGGAGCAGCACCAGGGCTGAGGGACCAAACTCCTGCTGGAGGGGCGATGGGGAGACAAAATCCTATGAAAAAGAGGGTCTGGGGTGGACTCAGCCCCATGGCTGTTGCTGCCAGCCTGGATGACATTTTTGACAGTCAGGAGGTATTGGGAGCAAAATATCCCCCTGTGCCCACGGACTGGGGTGAGGGTCTGGCCCTAACCATCACTCTCTGCAGGGTGAAGGCCAAGAAAGGTGTCAACCTGCTCAGCACCAAGTCAAGGAGTGGGCAGTGGCTGGTGACCTCAGAGCTGCTGACGGGCGGCAAGCACTCCACCGCCACTGTGGACGTGGCCAGGGTGGATGGTGCCAGGCCCAGGTAAGGAGCCTTCACCTCTCCCACCCTCAAAGACCTGGGAGGGGGTGGGGAAATTGCTGGGGTTTGGCCCGAAGCTGTTTTCCCTTTGTCTCCACCCTGGGTGCCTGGTTGGCTGCTGTGCCATATGGGTGCTGGCTGTGGGACTTAGAGGCACCGAAGGGGGATGTGCAATTTTGGGATCAAACTCAGTCCAACTGAGGTTGGGGTAGGTCCCACACCAACACGGGAAGGGGCTTATTTGTGTGTGTGGTTTTTAACCTTGACCAGCACCATGCAGCTGGCCAAAGGGCAGGTGAAGGTGGGTGTCATGGCCTGAGGTGGGCAGGTCTGTGGTGAGGCAGGTGGCTGCCCAAGGGCTGTGTGAGGTGGTGTGTTCAGGTGGGGTCTGCTCTGTGGTCAACACAGGGGCTGAGGTGGGCCTCAAGCAATGCACTCATGAGTCAATGGTACCATGTAACAACTGCATCCCTGGCTCTGAGCTGGGATTGCCTGGCCGTGTCAGATGCTGGTGGGCGCTTGTGGTGGATTTGGGGGCTGAATTGTGAAGCTGTGGAGGATCTCCCAGTTTGGGATGGAAGTATTTTATTTTTTTAAGAAATTTTCATACCATGACAGGCAGCAGCTCTTTGCCAGCTATGCTGGTATCTCCTCCAGGAAGGAAGGGGAACGGTCCTCCTGTCTGGATGGTGAGGTGGTGGAGGAGTGTCAGACGGGGAGCACAAACCTGAGATGGGCAGAGCCAGTTCTGCCCTGTTTGACATGAGGACAATGCCCATTTCTGGGGCTCTAGGAAAGGATCAGGTTAGTTGAGGAGAGTCCAGGGGATGGAAATGAGAATGATCTGAAGGAGCAAGGACCCACAAGGCCAGGTTGAAAGCCCAGAGACTGCTCCGCCTGGAGAAGGGGAGATACGGAGTGGCCTGTGAGCACTCAGAGGCTGCAAAAGCAAGGGGCAGTTTTGCTCCTTGCATCTATGTGGGCAGGACACAGCAAGCCAGGGCACGAGGTCAAAACCACCAACAGGAAAGACTGCAGTGCTGGGAAGCAGTTGTTCCCAGGCTGTGATATCTCCATCACTGTCTCCCTGGGAAAAGGGACACAAGTGTCTTCAGGAGCTGGGTTAAAGCGAGTTGATGTGCTTGAGCAGTTCCTGCCCTCTGCACTGGAAATCTCACCATATCTCTGTCCCCTACCCCAAAACTGAGCGAAGCTGGGGGCGAGCTCTTGCAGAAAGATCCTTAGCTCCGAGCTCTGAATGTGAGCTCAGAAGCTGTCTGCAGAAGACCCCTCCAAAGGGCTTACTCGGAGAGTGGATTTTCCTTTACCCCACACCATTGCTCCCAGGTAGAGAACACAATCTCAGCATCTGAGCCTGCAGCCTCGGGGCTGACATCGAGGTGTCCCCAGGGCCACGAGCACCCCAGTGCCCCTGCACACGCTGCCAGGGCTGTCAGCTCTCCTCTCCCCTTCCCCCTCTCCCCGTCTGCTGCCGCTTCAAATCAGCCTGGAAAGGTTAGAGACGGAGGATGAATTTAAAGTGATTACAATCACCTTTTAGACAAACAACTCCATCAAATATTAACAGAATGGAAAGTATGAATGACTCAAAGCCGTGTTGCCCTCCAGGCTGTGCAGCCAGAGTTTGCTTTGCTGGGGCTCTCGGGGCTTTTGGCAGCACAGGCTGTGCAGGGACAGGTCGAGGGCTCTGAGCTTTGGGATGATAATGGTCGATTTGGGATGTTTTGCACCCTAGCAGCTGCATCCAAACTTGTTCCCCCAATCTGGTCAGCTCGGCTCTTGGAGCATAAGAGGTTCCACAAAAATATAAGGAAAAACTTTTTCACTGTGAGGGTGACAGACATGGAACAGGCTGCCCAGAGGGGTTGTGGAGTTCCCTTCTCTGGAGACATTCAAAATCCACCTGGACGCATTCCTGTGTGACCTGCTCTTGGTGGTCCTGCTCTGGCAGGGGGGTTGGACTAGATGATCTTTTGAGGTCCTTTCCAACCCTTAACATTCTGTGATTCTGTGATTTTCTGCTGTGGCTGGGAGCAGATGATGCTCAGGGAGGGAAGAATATGGTGACTGGCCCCTGGCAGGGCTCCTGGGACACGCAGGAGCACCCCATGGGCAGTAATCCAAGTGCCAAACCAGTTCTGGCCTGAAGCCGCAGCTCTGATTCACCTCTTCGCAGCTGTATTTAATACTTCTGTGTTGGAAGAGCAGCCAAACTCCCTTCTTCAGACCTCTGGTGATTCCTCTCACATCCCCGTAGCTGCCCTGGGGACACGAAGTCCCAGCAGGACCCTACCTGCGGCAGCTCTGCTGCAGAGCCCATCACTCATGCTGCAGGAGCAGGGTTTGCCATGGCCTGGAGCAGCCCTGGCTTCTTGCTGTCCTCTTTCTCTGCTCCCTTTCACTCATTAGATATTTATAAGGGAGAAATTTGACTGTGTCCTGCACCCTCTGATCAATCAATGGGACCTTCTCAATAGCTGCTGCGCTGTGAGATGCGAGTGGAGCCAGTCCTGAGTTCCCCTTCTGCAGGGATTTCACCTTCCCTCACCCCCCTCTCTCCTCCTGCTCTGGGAGGGCTTTTGCCAGCTCTGCAGTTCACAGAGGCTCTGGGCTGTCCTCTGGGCATGTTCTTGTTTTGGGGAGCAATGGAGAACTTGGACCTTGAAGGGTTGAGCCCTGAGTCTCCTCAAGGGATTTTCAGGTTGCACACATGCAGGATTGCGTCTGGGGACGTTTGCTCCTAAGGATGGGGAGTAAGAGTGATTTATGCTGCTGCCGTCAGACTGCATCCAAGCTGTGACATAGAGAACAAGGGACACCAGCAGCTGAGTCCTCTTGTCCCCTTAGACTGGCACTAAGTGCTGGGTTTGGCAGCACACAGCCTCTCCATCCCACCCTGCCTTGGGGCTGCCCCAGAGTTCACTCCCTGTCTGTTAGTTCTGGGTCCTGCTGTCCTCAGCAGCAGCATCAAGTGCACGGGGTTCGATGAGCTGATGGTCTTGGGGCTGTTATCTTGTGATGGTCCTGTCTACCCCCACTATCCCCTGCCCATCTGCCCTGTGCATCCCCATAGCTGTCCATGCAGGTGGGGGATAGTCCTGCCCTGAGTCCCTGCTCAGCATTGTCCCATCTACTGTCTGTGGTTAAACCTCTTTCTCCTGTGCTTCAGTTTCCCATTGTGATCCCCTTGGAAGCAGCCGTAAAGTCAACGGCTTGGGCTGGGCTCTTGTATAGGACTTATCTGCCATCCCAGACCTCGCTGCCCTCCTTGGTGTGGGACACTTGGGGTTTGACCTGCAGGAGACAAGTGTGCAGGGGGGGAGCAGCCTGGGGTGGTGAATCTGCCTGCGCTGCTGGGAAGCTGGAGCTGGGGGGAAGCGGGCAGTGCCTGCAGCCACCCACCATCCCCCATGGCCACCATCTGCCATGGCCATGGCCACATGCACCTTGTGATAACACATCACCAGCAGCCTTGGGAGAGCACCCACTTGGGCCACTCTGGTTTCTCTCTCTCGGGGGAGAGACTGTGAAATGTATTCCTCTCTCCCACTGGGAAGATTCCCATGGGAATCTGCAGGCTCCCATCAGAGCAGCCCCTGGCAGAGAGGGGGGGAATCAGGACTACTGTGTTTGGGAACAAGCATCGTGGTGGCATCCACAGCACAGTCCCCCTGGCAGGCACAGGGACACTGAGAAGAGACCCACGGGGGATGCTCTGCATCTAGAGGGGACCACCTGGCGCTGATCCCAGGGCGTCTGCAGGACCTGGGGCACCCAGCTCACCGGATCCCCCTCCTGTCCCCCCTGCCCAGGGATGGGGACTCCTCCTCTGAGATCATGCAGCTGGATTTCGAGATGGAGAACTTCACCAGCCAGTCGGTGACACGCCGCATCATGTGGCACATTGACTACCGGGGCCGCAACCCCCCGCCTGACCTGGAGAAGGTGGTGACAGAGCTGACAGTCATCCAGAGGGACATCCGGGCCATCGTGCCCCTGGCCATGGTGAGCAGGTTCCTGCCCCTCTGCTTTGATGTTGGGGATGGATTGGGATCACCTGAGGGATCAGCCCTGTATCATCCATACATCCCACTCACCCACACACAGGTCATTCTCTGCCCCAGGGCTGGAGTAGGAGAGGGGCCAGCCAGGATCTGACCCCAGGAGACAGGCTGCCCTCTAACCTGATGGTCCCCTTTGCACCCCATTCCCAGGACACAGAAATCATCAACACAGCCATCCTGACGGGGCGGACGGTGGCCATCCCTGTGAAGGTCATCGCCATTGAGCTAAGCGGCGTCATCATGGACGTCTCGGCTATGGTTGAGTGCAAGTCCAACAATGAAGACATCATCAAGGTGGGTGTGGGGAGGGGATTCTGGTGGCCTTGGGAAGGGGCTGAGCCTCTCCCAGGGCTGCTGACCCCAACTGCAGCCAGGCTGGAGCTGGATGAGCTGGAGCTGGTGGCTGAGCTGATGTGCTGTACAAGCCCACCCTATCCCAAGCATCACCCCCTCAGTGGCTTCAGTCCACTGTGATGTGTCGGGAGAAGGACAAGACATTTTGTCACTGTCCCCAGAGAGGCCATGGGATGCTCTGGCACAGCGCAGACTGGCACCAGGCAGCAGCAATAGCTGTGGGTTATCACGGCACTCAGTGCTGATAAGGTGCAATGCTGTCACCGCACTGTGTAAGCCACACGTTTCCAGCAGCAGCAACACTCGTGCCTCCAGGTGACGTTTCTGTCCCCTGTGGATGTTTCTGTCTCCTGTGGATCTGATGCCAGGCTGAGCTCGGGCTGGGGCGGGGCCTGGCCCCAGGGAGGCACAGCAGGGTGAACTGGGCAGCTGGGGATGGTGGAGGGAAGAGGGGGCTGAGGAGAGGAGCAAGATGTGCTGCACAGGAGATGCTGGTGAATGCAAAAGGTGGCAGCAGTGATGGCTCCCCCAGCCCCAAGGCAGCCCTCAGCCCTCGATTCCAGCCATGGTTTTTCCATCACCAGACCCATTCATCCATATACATTTTTCCATCACCGGATGTACCCATCTATCCACCTGCCCGTGTTATTCTATCACCATTTCCATCCATCTGCTCCTAAACATCATTACCTTCTCCCAGATGCCTCCACCCTGTCTCTGCACTCACCCAGCCAGCTCACCCTCCCCATGTCCCCGCTGCGTCGGGAGAGGCAGGGAGCCGTGCTGAGGACTGCCGTGTCCCCCAGGCCAGGGGACATTGCCCCTTCTCCCTGTCTTTGCCAGCAGCCACCGGCTGCTCTCCCAGCTGAGCCAGGAGTGACGGGCAGAGCCCTGGCCTCACTGGGACTTGCTCTCCCCAGTCATCTGTGGGTGCATGGGGGGTGACAGCCGGTGTCACCAACCACTTACCCAAGTTCTGGACGAAAACTCCGATCTGTGCAATTTACAGCATGGAGTCTAATTTATGGAGACTGGTCCTCCGCAGCGTAATAAAACACTGGAGCAATAATACACTTCAGGATGGACTCCAAGACACTTAAACTGTTTAATGTGCTGCCTTTCTACTCATAAATCTATTTACATGCTGTCCCCAGACCTGGGGGAGAGCAGACACATGCATGGGAGCCGGGATGAATAATGCATGGAGCAGCCCTCCAGCCCGGCTCGCCTCCCGCCCGCAGCCCCGCACAATTCCATGCTGAGTTATTTTGTGTTTGTGCTGGAGCTTTGTTTCCGAGGGAGCTCTCAGTTACCTGCTGAGATTGGGGAGTGTGATTACGGTGTCAGGGCTATAAACCTGTTACATAAATCAAAGCTTACATAGCGGGATGTGCTATCTGTTCCTGTAAATAATTTAACATGAAGGAGGGCTGGGGAGCTTCTGCTTCCCAAGCTGCCGGTGGCTTGGTGGTTGTTGCTCTTGTGTGTAACATGGAGGGAACGTGTCCCGGACCTGGTGTAGACACGGCTGTGAAGGTGCCAGGGCCACTTTGGAAGGATGGTGGGAGTGCATGGGTGGGAGTTGTTATCCTCATCCCCTTCTGTGGTGACACAGGGTGACTCCTTGTGCTCAGCCCAGAGAGGAGAACCTCATTGCTCAAGGTAGTATAGAAATAATCCCACTTGCCTGCCAGTGTGGTGGCCTTGGGGACTGCATACATGTTGAGGGACACACAGGGAGTTAAGGGCCACCTTTGCTGCCAGTGATGTCCAATGGGAGGTGCTCAACCTCATCTGCTATGTAAATCTTTCTTAGGAACCCATCATCCATATGTGCTTGAGGACCCACCAGCAGCAAGTCAGTGGGACTGAGCCTCAGGGACTCTGGTCACTCACAGCCAGGACCCCTGGCTGGCCAACATGGGGTGCCACCAGCTGTGGTGGCTCTTCACACTCCCAAGGGCCTTGGAGGAGATGTGTCCCCTTGATGCTATGCTTGAGGCTGTGCCAAGGGAGGAGCTCCTGGCCACAGAAGCTGAGCAAGCGACACCTCGGCTCGTTGCCCAGGCAGACCTCAGCCTCCCACTTCCTGACACCTTGCTGCAAATCCGGGAAGTTTCTCTAAACAAGCATGCACTTCATTTAAAAGCTAATCTGCAGTCACTCCATCATCAGGACAGGCCTGATGTGCTGGGATTTTTTGTTGTCATAGTTTCAACCCCCTCAGCTGCAAAGCAAGTGGTCCCCAGAAGAAGATGCCGGGGGGATTTATGGTAATGCAAGTAGCAGCCCATCATATTTATTGTGATAAATGGCACAATATCCAGAGTGCTCCTTTGCTGGAGGATTCGCCCAGGAGCTCATCTTTATTCAGACGCTGCCCTGCCAGAGATGAGATTGTCTTTTCAGATCTGCTGAGTTGGTGTCTCTGATAGGAAGACAAGGGACAAACCTTCCAGGGTTTCCATTTCCCACCAGGAAGCCCCGAGGAGCTCAAGTCCTGGGCTCTGCCTCCTCCACCGACCCCAGGGGCCATAGCCACCTTGTGGTGGGCTCCCACAGCTGAAACATTGAGCTCCTGTAGAATTGAGGCCCTACTCATAGGTTCAGAAATACGAAGTTCTTAACAACTGAATGACCACAGGTGCCCAAATCTTTGACCTGAGCTGAAACACAGGTGATGCTGCCATGGCATCCTCTTAGCACCTAAATTTGCTCAGATCAGCCAGTATCAAGTGACCCACACAGGATGTAGTTGCTTTATAGCAAATTTAACTAATGGCACTTGCATAAATGGCAATTAAAAGGGAAGGAGTGAGAAGATGAATGTGAGGATTCAGACAGACTCTGGGAAGCTCTTCTTGGGGTTGGGGGGGGGGGGGGGNACATGGGCATGCGGCTGGTCTGTGCTTGCTGTTTGTGCTCACTGTCCATGAGTGGAGGAGATTTTGGGGCAAATGTCCAGGATGAGCAACTTTCAAGCTTTGTGAAGCACCCATGGGTGCCTCTAGCTCAAGTGCAGTGATGGGGTGCAATTGGGTGTGGAGGCCAAAGAATCTGAAGCACCAAATGAAGATGCCTGCAGGGGCTGGCAGAGGAGCTGGATTGCAAGGAGATACATGTTATGGCCATGGTGTGTGCAGGTCCACATCTCTGAGCTGGGACCTTGGGGAGGAGAAAACATCCCTGCTCCTGGGCCACCTTTAACTGGGTATGTGCCAGGTGATGTTCTGCTCCTCTGGCATTTCCCATCCTCTGGAGAGCCTTCTGCTGGGATCTCTGGTGTGGCCATGGGGGTATTGCAACTCCCCATCATCCCTTCTCCTCCAGGTCTCCAGCAGCTGTGACTATGTCTTTGTCAGCGGGAAGGAGTCGCAGGGCTCTATGAGCGCCCGGGTCACCTTCAACTACGAGCACCTCTCCGCCCCGTTGGAGATGACAGTGTGGGTGCCCAAGCTGCCCCTGCACATCGAGATCTCGGACGTGCGGTTGAGCCAAGTGAAGGGCTGGAGGGTGCCCATCCTGCCGGACAGGAGGTGGGTGCTGTAGAGCCACTGTGCTCGGTGTCTGTCCAGCCTAGAGAAGGCAAGGTGAAGATGGTGGTAGTAGTGGTCTAATTGCTTTGTTCAGCTGTTTAATGAGGGAATTTTAAGGATGATGAGCCAGAGTCATCTCAGGGGTCTTCAGTGAAAAGGTGAGAGATCATGAACACAGGTTGCACATTTGTATGGAAGGAGGAAAATTACACAAGGAGGTTGGTCAAATGCTGGAGTTGATGGGGAACATCCATCTGTGGCAGTGGTCAAAACTTCCCCCGATGAGGCCAGGAGCAGCCAGTCTCCAAAGCTGGCCCTGCTTTGAGGTCTAGAGACCTCCAGGTGTCCATCCCAACCTGAGATACCTTGTCCTCTCAATTGGTTAGGGGGCAGAGACCCTGTCACCACATGCTGCTAAAGTCCTTAGAGACCTCATGGGCAACAGGCATCTTTTGACCTGGAGCCACCATTTTTTTTGGTAAACTCACATTTCTCTCCGCCCAACCACACCTCTCCTGTCCTGGGGGAGCTGAAGAGCCGCAGCAGCAAGGTGCTGCCCTCCCACTGCCCCCTCCCACAGGTCGGTGCGGGACAGCGAGCACGAGGAAGAGGAAGAGGAGCGGAAGCAGAGCCGGGGCTGTGCCCTGCAGTACCAGCACGCCACGCTGCAGGTCTTCACCCAGTTCCACACCACGGCGGCAGAGGGCACAGGGCAGGTGGTCACCATGCTGGGGCCCGACTGGCTGGTGGAGGTCACCGACCTGGTCAGCGACTTCATGCGGGTGGATGACCCGCGGGTCGCCCACATGGTGGACAGCTTTACACTGGCTGGGAGGGAGCCGGGCACCACGCTCTTCAAGGTACCCCCCCCCCCCAGCTGCTTTGCCCCACGTCTGCCAGCCTGACTGAGGGTGCTGGGTGGTGACGGGCACCCTCATCCCTTGCAGGTCGTGTCCCCACTGGTGGAGGCGGTGCTAGGAGAGACACTGGTGACAGTGGCGGAGGAGAAGGTGAGCATCACAGACTTGAAGGCCCAGGTAGTCTCCAGCCTCTCACTGTCCCTCCACCCCAGCCCCGGCAATAGCCACACCATCATTGCTCGGACATCCATGCAACAGACCCTCAGCTTCTTCAAGCAGGTGAGGCTGGGGAGTGCATCTGGGCTTGTGGGGACTGGTGGGGAACTTAGGCTGGGGTGAGGGCTCCATCTGCAACCCTCCACCCCCCCCAAATCCTGCCCATATTTATCCCAGGCCCCTGGAGCACCTGGTGTCCTCCAGACCCCAAAGCACCCCAGAAACCTTTGCACAGACCTGTGAACCGACCCTGCCCAGCCTGGGGGCAGGACACAACCCTGGGGTCAAAGGGATCTGGAAGAAATCCTATAGAGTTCCTGGCCCATCTCTGGTAGCCACATCTGGCACCTCTGGGGCTGGCATTTGGGGCGAACCTGGGTATGGGGAGCACTGAGGGAGGAACAGGCAAAAGGGAAAAACTGGGTGATGGTTGGAAGGAACAAGATGCATGATGGAGAGGTAAAGGGTAAATTGGATGGAGAGACAGATGCAAAGGAAGAAGGAGGGATGGACAAATGGGTGCAGGTGGGACTGGCATCATGCCAGGCAACTGGTATCTGTGTTGGTCCCATAGGAAGCTCTCCTGAGTCTGTGGATTTCCTATAGCGATGGCACCACGGCTCCACTCTCCCTCTACAACCCCAAGGACTACAACCTGGTGGTGAGCAGCCTGGATGAGAAGGTGGTCTCAGTGACTCAGGACCGGGCATTCCCCTTGGTGGTGGCAGAGAGTGAGGGCGCAGGGGAGCTCCTGCGGGCTGAGCTGGTCATCTGTGAGAGCTGCCAGAAGACCAAGCGCAAGAGTGTGCTCTTCACAGCCTTGGCCAGTGTGCGGGTCCACTTTGGATCCGAGGAGGACCCAACCTATGACTATGACCACGTGCCCAGCAAGCCAGGGCTGGTGGAGACGGGGGCAAGCACCACCCTGCGGGCAGAGGTGGAGAGGAAAGCAGAATCAGGCGAGGACAGTAAGATGTCCAGCGCATCTCACCCCACTGAAGACTTCCCCACCATCCCCACTGGCTTTGTTCAGGTGACTAGGGGGCTGACGGACCTTGAGATAGGCATGTATGCCCTTCTGGGCGTCTTCTGCCTGGCCATCTTGGTCTTCCTCATCAACTGCATTGTCTTTGTGCTAAAATACCGACACAAACGCATCCCGCCTGAAGGCCAGACCAACATGGACCATTCCCACCACTGGGTCTTCTTGGGCAACGGGCAGCCGTTGCGGGCTCACAGTGACCTCTCCCCCCAGCCCGAGAGCCTCGGGAACCCCCTGGAAAATGTCCAAACCTGCTGCCATGGGGACCATCACAGCAGCGGGAGCTCGCAGACCAGTGTGCAGAGCCAGGTCCATGGCCGTGGGGATGGTTCCTCAGGGGGCTCCACACGGGACCAGAGTGAGGACCCCCTCAACTCACCCACCTCCAAACGGAAGCGGGTGAAGTTCACCACCTTCGCCACACTGCCCTCTGACGACCTGGCCTACAACTCCATCCCCATTGCCGATGAGGAGGACTTGGAGTGGGTCTGCCAGGACGTGGGGCTGCAAGACCCCAAAGAGCTTCACAACTACATCCGCAGAATCAAAGAGATCGCTTAGTGCAGGGGCAGGGGAGCTGGGTGGGGGGGAGGGGCTGCCACACCATGCCATGCCGCGCCGCACCACGCCAGCTGCTTCCCTGGGGATGGAGACCCAAATTTGGCTCTTTCTTGCACATTCCCTCTTCTGCACACCTCATGTCCTCACCCTGTCAGAATGCTCCCTCGGGGGCCTTTTTCTTTTCCTGCCCTTTACCATCTGGTTTTCCCAGGAGAGGCATCGGCACGTGTGTGGCCCCCAATGGGCCCTGGTGGGGGTCAGTGGGGGGCGAGATGGAGGGGGTCAAACCTCGATGTATGCGTGTGTGTCCCATGGCAAATGGGGCAGGATGATGCTGCGGGTCCTGCTGTGCAGGGGGTGGAAGAGGGGAGCTGTCCTGTCCCCCCAAGAGCCCAGTGGAGAGATGGCACGTGGGGGCTTCCTGAAGACCACCCCCCTGCTTTTGCTGTACTCGGCTGCACAATTTTGGGGGTCAGTGCTGGCTCCGGGATTTGCCACTCCACAGGTGTTGGGGTGTCCCCCACCCAGAGCCCACTGCCCCACACTACAGGTGATGCTGGGTGAGGCAGGAGGGGAGGGGGGCTGGAGCCCCATGGCTATGGGTCTGGGACACCACTGTCCCCATTGCCTGCCCTAAATGCCAGACTTACCCCGCTCCCTTTGGTGACAGTGATGTTTGATGTTTGCCACATGAGCATCCCTTGGGGCTGCCTCTGCCACTCCAACCCCTCGCTGCCTGGGAACGGCTGTAGTTTTGGGGGGCTTGCTAGCTGGGAGCTTACCTGCCCTTGCCTCTACCTCTTCCCAGCTGTGGCGGCTGGTGCTGAGCCCCTCCACCCCACAGCCCTGCTGGGACCTCCAGGGTCCCTGCTTCCTACCTTCCCAGTGCTGGGACATGGCTCTGGGGCTGGGAGGGAGTGTGGGGGCTTCCCACCACCCCAGGGTGCCAAACCTGGGTGGGGACACCCAAGCCTCCAAGTGTCAGCACAGTTCCCGCGGTACCAGCCCAGCAGGGATGCCAGGAGCCAGGCTCAGCCTCCGTGGTGCCTTCTGACTGCCATAACCTGATGCCTCCCCTGTTACTGCGCTGGCAGCAGCTCCCAGCCCCTCCCGCTCACCCAAGAAGTGTCCCCCAGCCCAGGGCACCCCATCTCCCGACCCAGCACAGAGGATGGGGTGCCAGGGCTGGGGTCTTGGGCTGTGTGGTTGTACCTGTGGGCATCAAGCACGTGGGGATGGGGACACCCCCCCCCCCCNCCCCCCCCCCCCCAGCATCACCCAGTGGAGGGGTGGAGGTGGAGGCTGGCAGTGGATTATTTCTGGATCAGAACTTACCCACCACTGTGTCTGTTTTTTTTTGGTTTTTTTTTCTTAAATAAAAGACCGGAAAAGAAAAAAAAAAAAACCACAACAAGGAAACAAAATGCCGAAACCAAAAAGCCTGGCAGCACTGTGATGGGCTGGGGCTCCGCCATGGTGCCCAGGACAGGGGCTCCCAGGGGTTTGGGGGGTCAGCCCCGGTGGGTGCAGGGTCTGCTTGGGGGACACACATAGACTGCCAGGGTCCTGGGGGCATCACTCAGCTTTGACACATACACCCCCCACCCCCACTTAAACTCTGTGAACTTGGGGGTGAAAGTTGTGAATTTGGGGCTCCCCCCTCCAAAATCCTCCCCTCTTTGGCAGCCTGATTGAAGGCTGGTGGTCAGGGACCAGGTGATGCTGCAGCCCCATCCTCTCCAGCCTCTGTACCTCAGTTTCCATGGCAGGCAGGCAGCAGTGCTGCGTGGTGTTCCAAAAGCCTCTTCAAAGAGTTATCAATTTGGGGCTATGAAAATTTCTCCTGAGTGGCCTTAAAACTTGCCTGATAGCTCTATGCTGATTTTATATATACATATGCATACAGATACGGGGAAATTGAGACGTGCTCAAAGGCCAGGCGAGGGATGCAGTTAGTTGGGTTTTCCTGTGCCCCATTATCTGAAGGAGCCAGGTCTGGCTGAATGAGCCGTGCTGAGCTGATAGCAGCTCTGAGCAGTAAAATTAATACACACGACTTCCCTGCTTGGAACTGCCAAACCTCTTTCTTAAATTAACATATATAAATATTTGTCAAGAATAAGTGAGCGTGTCCCAGAGGCTGCACAGGTGAAAGGTGTGGGGGGGGAGACACAGACCTGCAGGGGTCAGGGATGAGGTTGCTTGGCTAGGCTTGTGGGGTGTCCCCATGACCGAGCATTTCCCAGGTCTTGTCCCCCTCCTCTGGCTGCTCTGCCCCAGCCCCCCCAGCAGTGCTGGCCCCTCCTGGGCTGGGTGGCTGTAGCCAGGGCCAAGATCTGACACCGAGCATCAGCGGTGGCTTTCCAGCCCATCACTTCCCATTTTGGCTGATGGATCCAGCTCAGGAGCCCTTGGGAAGACACCCATGGACCAGGGGAGCCCGAGCTGGTTGTGGGGGCTGATGATGCTCTAATGCCCACACACACACCCCCAGTTCGTGTCCTACCAGTGGCTCTGGCCACCCAGGCCCCTCCATCCAGGCTCCTTTCCCCTGCCAGCATCACTGAATCCCCACTGGGGGGCCCGTGGGGCACAGTGGGGAGGGCTTTGCTTTTGAGTGAAAAGAGCAAAAACTTCTCTACAGCAACACAGCTATCTATTTATTGTTATATAAATATGTATATATTTCTAGTTCATGTGTATGTATATATTTATACTTTATACACATGTGTATATATATGCATATATAGTATGCATGTGCATATTTATTTATTTTTTATATATAATCTCTCTAGGATGTGTGTGTGCAGTCTCTGGGTGGATCAATGCAAAGGGCTTTGCTTAGGTGCAAGGGTGTGGTGTGTGCATGTACAGGCACCTATAAATACACACACACGCTTGTCCCTGAGTATCACCCACCCTCAAAAGCCCCCCCGGGCATTAGCAGCAGAAGGGAAGCAGTTCACCAACAATTTCTTTGGGCTCCTGCTGCCCTTGGAGCCAGGAGGCAGCAGGCAAGCCATTGGTGATAAACCCCAGCAAAATGGGAACACTGTGAAGGCTCTGATGGAGGCTGACAGAGCCTGGTCCCTTCCCCAGCTGCTCCTCTTCACTCCTAGTGCTCGATTTTATTTTTTCCTATCAGGAATGATCAGCTGGGACGTGGAATTAAAAAAAACCAACACCCAAGAGAGCCATTGGAGATGGTGTGATTTAGGCTGCAGACCACACTTGTGCCAGGGGCTGGTGGTACCTGCTGGGACAGGCCACTGGCCACCCCAGCACCCACTGATCTGAAACCAGCGCCTTCCCCCCTCATTGCTTCAGACCCCATTAAATAAACCCCCACCAAACAGCCAAACCTCAGTGAAGGAAAAAAGAAAGAAGAAAAATAATTAAAAAGAAGCCTCTCTTCCAGCCCCCTCCAACACTGCCCTCTGTTTATTCTCTGCTGCCTCTTTCCTGTTCAGCGTTTTACTATCTGCTCCCAGCAGGCAGTGACAAATTTGCATTTTAATGTGAGTTGTGAGGCTGCACAAACCACCTGTGAGGAGGAGGCAGAGCTAGTGCTGGGAACCCTCACACTCTGATGCCCCCCACCTCCCAGAGGGATGTGTGGTCCTCCCGATCCTGCCTTAAAAATCCCTTTTAAAAATGATACACTCTTAAAAATAAAATCCCAAACAAACCTCATAAAGCATCCAACCCCTTCATATAACAGAGAGAGAGCAGGGACCAGAGGAGGGTGAAAGGAATTTTCCTCTGCTGAGGTTGGGGCTGATCCAGTCTCCCCTCCTCTTCTCCTCCATCCAACCCCCTGTTATCTCCCCCATCATTTTCTCATGCCTGGGGTTTTCTCTTGACTAACAACATCAGGGCCCCTTTTTCCCAGTCCCACTCCAGCACATCCCTGTTGGTCTCCCCTCCAGCTCTGTCCCCTCCATGTGTAGCTGTCCCTGTGATGGGACTTTCCAGACAGGGACAGGATCCAAAAACCCCACGGGGCTGTGAAGGACCCGGCTGCTTTGCCATCCATGTTCTCACCCCACGATGCCACCTCCTCCACCATGGGCCTGCCCGTGGAGCTGCCCCATGGGATGGGGGGATATTCCTAACAGCAGGAGAGCTTTATTTTCCAGGAATACAAGTGATGCCAAGAGCCTCTCTGCAGTCATTTTCTCCGACCAGCCAGGGGAAGTTTAATTAAGGCAGGACCCGCATGCAGCCCCCCTCTCCCCTTGACATTAACTGTGCAGGATTTGTACAGCAGGCACGATAATTACTTTGGTAATTGCACCATTATTTCTGGGGGCTCTCGGCTGCGGTTTTGCCTGGCTCAGCAAAGATTATCTCCCTGGGGAAAGGAGGGGGAGATGCTCTCTTCTCCAGACAAGCTGGAGCTGAAGTGGCTCCAGGGAGTGGGAATAGGAAAGCCCCTCAGGTCCCAAACTTCTGGGGCTTCTCTACACCAGGAAGCTGTTCCCCTTTTGTCTGTCCTTCCATGCTGCCAAAATATTCCCCCAGGCAAAGGCTGCCCTTGCAGGGAGAGGAGCTGGTTCTGGATCTGACTTCCCAGCCCTCAGGTGGGGAGACGATGCAGAGCCCCAAATCACTGGGGAGCACTCAGGAATCTCTGCAAGGTTTTAGGATCCCCCTATGTATTTCCCCCTGTTTTCTAGGAATTCTCCAGAACTTTCTGGGGATGGCAGGACTGGGGACAATTTAGGAGGTTACTGAGAAATTCTGCTGCTCTCCAGGACTTCCCTTGGCTTGCCAGGAACTCTGGGGCCTTTTTGGGATTTCTCTACCCTTTCTATGAATTTCTCTCAGCTTCTTATAAATTCCCAGATCCAGAGCTGTTTTCCAAACCCTTGACTGCACACCTTCAATAACAGCTTCTCTGAATCAACAGATTGGTCAGTAGAGCTTGAAAGCATCACAGCACCTGGGCCACAAGAAAGGTTTGAATGTCCAGGGATGTCTCAGTTTCCCTGACACTGTGGCCCCAAGGCATTGGCTTCCTCTTGAAGGCTGTTGGTGAGCAGCCATGGGTTGCTCAGCCTCAGCTGACATCATGCAACCACTGCATGTGAGAAATTCCCTGTAAACACAATCAGAGCACCCTTGGGCAATGGGAGGATGGAGCTTGTGGATGAAGCCATGCGGGCAGCGGTGGGACGTTCCACCATAGCCAGCTCCAACAGCACCAGGACCCCATTCACGCTCCCAGCTCCCCCAGACCTGCTCTTGGCTCTCATCCAAGTGCTTGGTAAAGACATTATCAAGATGGTGTTGGGGGAGACAGATCCCTTTAACAGCCATCGGGCTGTAAATAAGCATCACTGCTTCCCGTAAGGCGTTATCATAGAATCATAGAATTGTCAGGGTTGGAAGGGACCTTAAAGATCATCTAGTTCCAACCCCCCTGCCATAAGCAGGGACACCTCCCACTAGATCAGGTTATTCACAGCCCCATCCAGCCTGGCCTTAAAACTTTCCAGGGATGGGACTTCCACCACCTCTCTGGGCAACCTGTGCCAGTGTCTCCCCACTCTCATGGGGAAGAATTTCTTCCTAATGTCTCATCTGAATCTACCCACCTCTAGTTTTGACCCATTCCCCCAGTCCTACCACTACCTGACATCCTAAAGAGTCTCACCCACTCAGCACCACTGAATAGTTTCCTGCAATTCGGTCCCGCCCCACTGCCCGGATCACGCCTGGCATGGGGCAGAGCTGCTGGGGTGACCCAGGTGGCCTCATAGGCTGCCCAGCTCCAGGTGATGCCACGGGCACCGCTACCACAACAGGGTAGCATCACTGTCCCCAAGGGGACCTGGGGTGCAGCAAGTGCCCAGTTGGTGCTTTGCTAAATGCAGCTCTTCCCAGCCAGCACCCCTCCAGCTGGTGGTCCTGGCAGCACCACCAAAGAAAGGCCCCAATTTCCTTAGACCATGGATTTAAGGGTCATGTAAGAGCATTTTGTCTAACCTTCCGTGACACGGCTCAGCAGTGGCACCCAATTACCCGTCTGCTGAGCCTCTGCCTTACCTCTGATTAAAGGGTTCCTCTTGGCTGGAGGCCCCACACGTGGCTGGGTCCCTTTGCCTTGGGGGCTGCCTGTCCTGGGAGAAAGCTCCTCCGAAATATCTGGCTGTGGAGGAGCAATGTCTGCACTTCTGGGGCCAGAACACTGAGAGGTTTTTGGTGCCAGCTCAGGGAAAATGAAATCTTTCGGCCATGCACGAAAACATGGATCCTCATTCCTTGCAAATTCACCAGTTTATGGCTTTTTTGTTGCTGTCACTCTGTTTATTCACTGGGAATCCAAAGAAGGAACTGCTCTGCAGGATGTGGATATCTGTGGTTGTTGAAACCAGCTCAGCCTTGAGCTTAAATGGCTTAAATTGGGATGCAACTGGGGAAGACCAGACTGAGGATGGAAACAGCATCTCTGTCATCATCCCACATGATGGGGACAGGACACAGAACCCCAGTCCCTCAAAGCTCCCCTGGGTGCTTCATCCATCAGTGCCTCAGTTTACCTTGACACTGGTGTGTCCTTACCATGCTGGAAAGCCTGTCACTAAGTAGTCTCCTGTGCAGCCCAATTCATTAAATAATAATTCACTGCTAAGTAATTAATTAAAGCAAATTTTCACCCCCTCCCTGGATTTACAGGGTCTAAGTCTCCTTTGCAAGATGCCATTTAGGACAGCATCCCACCTTAAAGGTGTCCATTCCTTGGCCCAAGCTTCCACCCAGCTCCAGCTTTGTCAGTGTTGTTTGCCAGGGACCTGATGTCCCAACACACCAGGACACTTTTGCCCACCCCGACCTTGAGAAGGTTCAAGTCTTTTGGCTCCCTGTCCCTGTAACAGCAGCAGGTGCCCAGCTGTGGCCATGCAAGGAGTAATTGGAGGCAGCATAGATCACACTAACGATGGCAAATCCAATTAGCCAAGGGTTAAGCACTCCACTGATGAAAACCCGGGGTTCAAACTGCTGAGCCAGCAAAAGCTCTGCACCGATCAATGCCATGTAAATAATATTGCTTGTTCTTGGGAGCCCATTTCTTTCTGTTTCGAAAGTGAAATACATTTCACCCCCAGGACCCCATGGGGCAGATTAATAAACATCCCCTGGTTCAGGTCTGGGTGGGGGGTACATGGAGATGTCACCTTTCCTGGCTCTCCCGTGGTTAAACAAAATGAGGAGTAATCGTTGCTCACACTGTGCTGGCGGCTGCTGTCAAATGGCCCTGGGATTACTCAGTGAACAAGGAGGGTTCTCTGGGTTATATATCTAGCAAGGGGAAAAAAATGGCTGTTTCTGGAATGGTATGATCCAACCACCAGCTCCCCCTGGGGAGCTTAAGAGGGGGAACATGAGCTGGGAGACACAGAGAAGCACCCAAAGAGAGCTGGTCCTAGTTCACCTGCACCATCATCTCTGCAAGGTCCATGAGTGGGTCTGAGTCTCACCATGGCTACTAAGGGCTACTAGCGGCTACTAAAGGTTGTACCTCTTCTCCATGTGGAGGACTGGAGCACCTCTCCTACGAGGATACACTGAGAGAGTTGGGGTTGTTCAGTCTGGAGAAGAGAAGGCTCCGGGGGGACCTTATTGTGGCCTTCCAGGATCTTAAGGGGGCTACAAGAAAGCTGGGGAGGGACTTTTGAGGCTGTTGGGTAGTGGTAGGACTAGGGGGAATGGATCAAAACTAGAGGTGGGGAGATTCAGATGAGACATTAGGAAGAAATTCTTCCCCATGAGGGTGGGGAGACACTGGAACAGGTTGCTCAGAGAGGTGGTGGAAGCCCCATCCCTGGAAATTTTGAAGGCCAGGCTGGATGGGGCTGTGAGTAACCTGGTCTAGTGGGAGGTGTCCCTGCACATGGCAGGGGGGTTGGAACTAGATGATCTTTAAGGTCCCTTCCAACTCTGACAATTCTATGATTCTATGTGCCCACTCATTCCCACCAACACTGCTGATCTTAATTCATCCCAGCCACTCTGGACACTGGCCAGGAGGTTCAGAAACATCTAAAAGCAGAAGCAGCTCCAGGGGGAATCAGTGCATTCACCTAAACTACCTCTCCCCGCTCCAGATGCCTGTAAGGACCTGCTGAATGCTGCTGCTTCCTGGGATTAGGCTTAGCAAATGCTGCCAGAAAAATAAGCAGGGGTAAAAAATCCCCCCAGCCATAACCCCCCCAAAATGCAAGTGCAGATAGAGGTGATGGTGGGAGGAAACCTGCCTCAGCTGCTCAGAAGGGACTCCTCACCACTCCTGATGGATGGCTGGATAGTCCTCGCCTTGGTGACATTCACAGAATCACAGGATAGTGGGGATTGGAAGGGATCTCTAGAGATCACTAAATCCAACCTCCCTGCCAGAGTAGGTTTATCTAGGGCAGGTTACACAGGAATACATCCAGGTCTTGAAAGTCTCCAGAGGAGGAGACTCCACTTCTCCCTGGGCAGCCTGGGCCAGGGCTCTGTCACCCTCACAGCAAAGAATCTTCTTCTCATCTTGAGGTAGAACTTCCTGTGTTCCATTGTGTGCCCATTGCTCCTTGTCCTATCACTGGGTCCCATCTTCCTGACCCCCACCCTTTATGTATTTATAAACATTGATCAGATTCTCTCTCAGTCTTCTCTAGACTAAGGAGCCCCAAGTCCCTCAGCCTTTCTTCAAAAGGGAGATGTTCTAGTCCCCTACTCATCTTTGTAGCTCTTTGCTGCACCCTCTCCAGCAGCTCCCTGTCCTTGAACTGGGGAGCCCAGAACTGGACACAATATTCAAACCCCAAAGGGTGGCTGCCTCCAAACAGTGATGCCCCAAATGGGTCTGGAGGTGTGAGGAGCTGCAAGCTGCCCAAGTGAGTGCTCCTCGGGGTGGGGGAGAGGGGCTAGGGTCCATGGGATACCATCGTGGTGTCACCCCAGGTGTCCCAGGCTGAGCCCAGGGGCTTGAGGCTGAGCCTGCTCTGGCCAAGTCAAGACCAGCGAGGATTTGCTGAGTACTCCCAGCCTGCTGGGTGATTTCAGCTGCACAGGACACATCTCACAGTGTTAGATAAATAGGTAGGACTGTCCAGTGGCAGAGATGCTGCTGGGGGCTGGGGAGAGCATCTCCTTGGCTATGCTGGGAGTGATGGGCATGTCACATCTCAGTTTAACCCGAGGCCCTTGGGTTTGTCCCTGCTTCACCTGATTGTGCCTGAAACACCAAGACACTCCAGGAGGAAAAAGACAGAAAAAACACATTCAAAAATAAAAATACTTCCTTTTGACATGTTTTCTTGGCTTGCAATAAGCCACTTCGGTTTTTTGATCTGAAGTTTTTTCTCCCACTGACATGTCCTTTGATTGCATTTATTTATTTTTTACCTTAAAAAGCTGGAAATCAACCCAAGCCCTTTTGATTTTGACTGGAACAGAACAGGAGCACAGACGATGTCTCTGGAAAGTGATTTTTTTTTTTTTTTTCTGAACCACTCCAGAACTGGGAAGAAGAAAAACCCCAGATAAATCTGTCATTGGCACAGCTGAGAAGGAGATATTGAGCATGTGGTGGTCTTGAGGGGGTTTGGCCTTGGCTCAACTCTACCAACAGCTAAAGATGCCAAAATGCCTCCAACAAAAACTGGAGAGGAGCTGGGGGGGTGCAGGAGCAGGGCCCCCAGGGTGCTTGTCAGCAGAAGGATGGAGGAGCATCCCTAAAGTCAGAATGAAGCCCTCCAGCCTGGAAATGATCCCATCTGGACGAGATTTCAAGGATTTGGCCTCTCAGCCTGGCTTGGAGGGATGGGGAGGCAGCAGGTCCTGTAGCACGAGGAAAGCTGCCTGCCCCGGCTCTTCAGGTAATAACATCATCATGGGGTTCTTCCAGATTCCTCCAGAAGGGCTGGGCCTTTGGGGGTCTTTCTAACTTGCTACCCCGTTTTTGCTGAGATATTTCCTTCAGGTATTTTGCTGGGTTTTGGCTGGCCCCCAACCTTCTTGGCTGGCTGGAATCTTGCAGGACATTGAGTAGGGCAACCACACAGAGCAGGTAGCAGGTGCATGTGAGCCCACATGAGAAGCATCATAGGCCACCTCCATTTCAGTTAGGCTGGGCAGAAGTTATGGGCTTGGAAAGCATTAGAGGTGCCAGACCTTTCCAGAAGTGGCCACAAGTTCAGTGCCATTTCACCAAGGAACATCATTGCTGGTCCCAGCACAGGTGACGGCATTGCTTAGAAGAAGGGTCTGTACACTGTGAATGCAACCAGCACACAAGCACCTCCTGCATATCTCTGCTCCCATACATCAGCTCCCAAACCCTCTCCAAAGCAGCTGAGTCATTTCACTGCTCTGTTTTTAAAGCTCTTTTCCCTGCAGCTCTAAGGTAGCTGGTTTAGAACTGTTTTGTTTTCTCTCCACGCTCAAAACATTCACAATGTTTTTCAAATCACCGCAGTCCACACATCTACCAGGTCCTCTCACTATTATCTGATTTTGTATTTAGGCTTCCCATTGTGGGTTATGATTGGGAGAGAGCTCTCCATCCACTAGCGTGGAAGCAAACTCTCTCTAAGACAGCTTCCCTGGGCTCTTATGATTTGATTCCCAGCTAATGGCTGTGGTTGAAAAGCTATAGGTACCTTTAAACCCACCCTCCTTGTGCTTTTGGGTCTGGGGCATTGCTAACTCTGAAGACCTCACCTCCTTTCTGGTAGGCTATGAAGTTACTGGAATCCCATCGCTAAAACCTCAGCCCTCAGCCCATGGTGCTGAGATGCTTTGTCCTCCTCCTCCATGGCCCTGCAAGTTGCTGTTGGCCTAAGGTAGCCAGGAATGTTTAGTTTCACAGATCACTGATGTAAAGATGGCAAATTTCCCCTATAATCAGATTGTGATGTTTTTCCTTTTCCCTTAAAAACCTCATTGTTTAAAAAAAAAAAAAAAAAAGGTGTTTTTCCAAACTGTGTGGCAGAAGAGCCAGGAGGCAAAGCCATCTGGGAGGGGAGGGGGCAACCAAGGCTACAGACCTTTCTCCCCAGCACAGAGAGGAAAAACCTTTGAACCCGCGCTGAAAAAGAAATGACACTGCTGGTGCTTGGCGCTGTCCTACACTTCCCAGAGGTGCCCATGTCCATGATTGTGGTTGTTGCTAACCAATGGTGGAAAAATCCAGCTCCTTAGCCATTTCTGACCCTCAGCACCCACCCTGGGTCTCCTCCATCCCACAGGATCTGCAGATGCTGTGCCTGCATCCCAGCCTGAGCTCATGGGTTTTGCACCAGTAAATCCGGGTCAAATTCTAATAAAGGGAGCAAAGACCCTCCTGCCCTCCTGGACCCTAACACACAAATCACCACCCGACCTCCACGGGGCTCAATGTAATGCAATGCAGGATGGATCCAGGCTGGCTATAGGGAGCTCCAGTCATTTTTCTTTCTTATTTTTCCTCTCCTTCCTCCTTTCCCCCCACTCCCAGCACCACGTGATCCCTAGCAAGATAACAGCTTCAATTGCTTCAAATTCCTTATTGAGGACTCTGTGGTAAATCAATGATTTTAAATGGGATCACACAATGGCAATCCCAACAACAGTGGAATAAAAAAATAAATGGAGCCAGTTGGAAGTGAGGAGGGTTGACGTGGGCAGGCTGATTGTACCCAGGCTCTGCTGGAGTTGATGGGCTCAGGAGCTGCCAGAGCAGAAGACAGGATCTGGCCAACCTCCTTGGAAACATGCCTGAGAAAAGCCAAGTGAGGGGTGAGCTTGCAAAGGTCCGAGCAAGCCCCCATTGCTCCTTTGCCTTGGGTACTGCAAGTAAAATTGGGATCAGCTCTTTAGACCCACACCTGGAACAGGTTCCACAGAGCTTCATTCACAGATGTGGCACACAGCTGTCCCTACAGCAAGGCCCTGAGCTTCCTTGCATAGGGTAGGGAAACCGAGGCACAGATGCATGGACCACCCCCAGCTCTGCCCTTTGGGCTTGGTGGCAACAAATTTGGCTAAAGTTCCCCCCGGTTTGTATGCGGGGCCCTGCACACAGCCCATGTCCCAGCATGTGCTTGCAGACAAGGTTGTGTTCCCACCAAAGCCCTTACTCATCCCCTCCAAATTTAATTCTAGGTGAAAATATCCCTGGTCTTCTCAGAACAAACAGCTTGTTGGTCGCTACCGAAGAACATGAGTTATCATGTCCTTAAATAGCCATTTTCTTGCTTTTAAGTGCTCAGGTTCTCGCAGTAAGTTAGTGCAAGCAGAAATGCTGTCACTTAGCAACCTCCCCAGCTTGGAGGATGTGAAGGGAGGTGGTGACGGGGGATTTTTGTCTTTCTTCTGCTGGAATTTCCAACTTGGCTCGGCCCTGAAAGTTCTGTGTGCACATCTACAAGGCTGCACAAAATGAAGATGTAGGAAAACGAAAGCACCATTAGACATGTCAGTAAGTGGATGAATGAATCCTCACCCCTTCAGGTTTTTCTCTCCCTCCTGATTAATGAATTTCATTGACTGCATTAACAACCACACATTCATCTGCATGGTCAAGGCAAGAAGCAGCCCTGCCTCAGCCCAGGCCACAAAGAGATGCAGTGGATGGAGGGAGGGATGGAGAGTTGTAGAGATGGGTGTTGGTAGGCATGGTGCTGCTCACAATGTCTCACCTGGCAGAAAATACATGTTTGGTGGGAATCCCTTTCAGAGATGGTAGAAAAAAGACCTACAAAATCACAGGACAAGTTTTCTGCTGCTCTCCATGGTCATTTCCTATCTCTGTCATCCAGATCTGGAGGATTTCAGTCCACACAAGGCTGTTGTAAAATAACGGGATGAGGGAGAGTTGGGCATGACATGTCAAAACCCAAGAGCAGGCTCTGGAGAAGTTTGTGGTACTTCTGGGGCCATGTGGGGAAAATAACTTCAATTAGCTGCAGGGTGGGATAAAAAGTAGATTATGAAAAGCATTTAGAGAGTCGGAGAGTCTTGCGTGGGCACGGGATGGGTTTGGGACAGGTTTCACCCAAGGAAAGGGAAGCTGGATGGAGTTCAAGACCCTTGGCTCTAGGATGACCTGTTTCACGGGGTTCAGGTTGAAAGCAAGTGGGGATGAGCATCATTGCAGCCCCAGGTGGGACACTTTGGCTTTGCTACATGCCTCCTGCCCAAGCATTCCCAGACAACACTACAACACTGAGACAGGACACTGCTGGAGCTACCAACCTGCATAGCCCATGAGCAGTGATGGAGGAGGGGGATGGTGATGCTGGGGTGTGCAGGGATCCTCTGTGTGGGATCTGTGCTTGGAGAGAAGCAGCAGGATGCTGCAGGGAGAGCTTCAAGTCAGCAATGCCCATGGCAAGGGGTTTCATCACTTCTATCCTCCCTGCTCTGGTCCCTCAGCCCTGGTCCCACTCCAACACTCCAGTGGGAGCTGGCTTAGCCACACTCCAAACAAGATCCCTGAAGCACACTCCCCACTCTGCTTTCATAGACTGCCTATGATATATAGTGAGCAAAACACCACTGACTTTGCAAATACAGATGGAACAGACACTTGGTGTCTGTTATGTGACTGCTGAAGAATGCTCCTAATAATTAACTGCTGGTTATTCTGGAGGCAAGACCTTGCCCATTACATCCAATGTGCAATCAGCTGCATTTAGAAAGCTCTCTGCAGGGCTGGATTCAGCAAACCTGGCCCACTCCAAGGAGCAGTTAAGCTCATGCTTATCGTTAAGCTGGTCCTTTTGTCTCACTGACCCCAGATTAAGCACACACTTAACTCTGTTGCTTATTCTGCACTTGATTTATTGATTATTTTCAAATGTAACACAGCATTGCTGGCAGTTTAAACTTCAAAGACCTGCCCAAGAACAATTTTTATGAGCAGAGATGGAGGCAAAATCTACCTCAGTTACAGAGTGACATCAGAAAGCCATCAGCTCTGCGGGGTGGAAGCATGTGGAGATCTTAGTGTGGACACACATGTGCAGCATCACAACCCAGTTTGCAGTTTCCCTTATCTCCAGAGTGTTTTTTCCCCCTTGGGACCCTTATGTTGAACTTTAAAGAGAGGACTGGATGGACAGAAGAGGTAGCAGAGATCAGAGAGCATCCTTGTGAGGTGCTGCACCTGTGGTAAATTCAATTCCCACCCCAAAGGAAGATCTGGGATGGGAGGATTTAATGACCACCAGATGCCAGAGTTCCTGCCAAGGCTGGAGGTTTTTCTGGTGTTGAAAGAGGCTCCTCTCCCGTGACAGTGAGCAGGATGGGTCTCACCATGGGTCTCCTGAATCATGAGGGGAGATGCCCTGTCTGCCAACCCTCAAACTGCTGCCCATGTCAGGGACAAACTTAGTCTCTTCTCACTGTGCTCCCTTCCCTGTCTGTAAATACTTAGAGATAGCAGCCGTAAAAGTACCTTAGAGAGAAGGCAGCAGTAAAATTACATCAAGCCTAGGGGCTTAAACTGATTGAAGGATAAGTTTTCCAAGCTGATCCAGATAAAACACCAGCAGAGCACTCCTGCACCAAGCAGCCAGTGGAGTTTGATCATTTTTTGCTCTTCTAACTGGCCAGACAGCTGGAAAAAAAGCCCCACAAATATTTAGGGAATGCTTTCAGGTGAGTGCAGTTCAGTGATGGGGTGGATGCATCAGCCTGAGGCAGAAGTCTCTGAGATCTTCCATGCAAACAGCTCTTGCTGGAACAAAATAAGGTGTAGTGTTAATGTTGGTGCTGTGCTGCAGCCTGTGCTGTCTTCTGGCCCTTTTTGGAGGTTTCTGCATCAGTCTGTGAAAGGTGATGGTGAATTAAGGCAGGTCTGTGAGTCGATTCCTTTGAATCAATGGTGCTCCTGGAGCTCCTGCTGTCGGGACAGAAAGGGAAAGAGAGAGAGTGACTGCCCCAGCAAGGGCACAGCTCTTGTGTTATCTTACAAATAGACTTCTGCACACCTCCTCCCCATCTTTTCCAGCCTCTCTGCCTCCCCTCTGCCTCTTCCCAGGGGCGACATCACTTCCCCAGCCCCAGCCCATGCGGAGCAGCCCGACCCAGGGGTTGGGACCCAGCTCAGCCCCCCGTGACCTCGATTCGACAGCCGAGATGGAACTGGGTGTATCTGCTCCGACCCACCCTGGCACCTCTAATTACGATTAATGGCTGTGTCGCTTGTCTGCCAGCACCACGGCCGGCGCTGGGGCCTGACCCGCCCCAGCACGGGGCCTGCGCTGACACCACGGATCGATCATGGCGGCTGGGGGCGGGAGAGGGCGGTTGAGAGGAGGGGGCTCTCTTGGCTCTGCCGTGGGGATTTCCCCAGGGGATCGACTAAACGTGCCAAAGCGATCCTTAAACCTCTTCAGTTACCCTTGTTTCGTCTCCACTGGGTTTGCCGAGGGGTGGGAGGGAGGGGATAGGACAGGGGAGTTTTGACCCCAACCTAAGGCCAAAATCTTGAGTGATCGGTGTCAGTAAAGCTTCCAAACCTTCTCACCCCCCCAGGCCACAGAAATGTGGCTGTCAAAGGGCTTAAACATCCCCTTTCCCCCTGCAAGAGGTGGCAGATGGGGGGGGGGGGGNTGTTTGGGGGACTCGCATCCCAAGCCCCTTCCCCAGGGCACAGCCCGAATCCCCAGGGCTCTCCTTCTCCCTGGGCATCCACAAGGACAGATGATGTTTGAGCTGCTTTGTGCCCAGCTCTGATTTATGGGCTTGGGAAGCAAAAACTGACTGAGAGCTCATCCCATCCCGTCCTGTCCCATCCCCAGCTCACCCCATCACTTCTGCTGGCATGAGGGGAGGGAGGGCAAGAAGAGAGCAGGGCAAGAGAGAGCAAAGGGCAAAATCACCTCTTTTGTCAGCAAGGAGTGACCTAAAACAGCATTAGCCACTTTTCTAACCACTTTTCACCTTCCAGGGAGAAGGAAGCAACTGGGGAAGGGGAGCCTGGACCTGAGTGGGGTAAAACTGTGACCCACTCGTGCTGGGGGGACAAGGTGAAGCAGCTCCAGGGAGAGCTGGTGGGGTTAACCAGATGCACAAGAAGGTGCTGGCCTCATCACCGTGTTCTCAGCTTTGCGTGGATGCCTGGGGGGCAAATATGGGCTATGAGTTTGCTGACTGCAGCTGAATTTCGTGGTGGGCATGGGCAAGATGCTGCCATGGTACCCAGAAGGGCTCTGATGATCTGGGAGAGAAATAAAGACAGGAGTCCTGAGTGCAGCTCACTGCTCTCCAGTGCTGCAGCTCCTTTCCAAAATAGTCCTGGCTTTGTAATGAAGCACAAGGTTATGCTGGACTTAAACAACACAGACATGGCAATATGCTAATAAATGCTGTTTTAAATTTGATGGAAGCCAGGAAGAATTATCCCAGAAAGTATTAATTAGTGTGATTATGAGGCATTTGAAGAATGAAAATGCAAAGCAGAGGCTATAAGGAGGAGAGGTACTTAAGGAGGGAGAGCCTTTGAAGCTCTTCCCAGAGGGATGTGCCTGGATTCCCACACCAAGGCCAGTCCGCACTCCAGGACTCACTGCAGCACCTTCCCTGTGACCACCCTGAGCCGAAGCTCTGGCCATGCTCCCAGCACAAAGCCTGGAGCAGCCCGTGGCCTCTCCCTCCATTTGTCAAGGTGCAATGGGAATTACCAGCCCAGCTCTTCTCCCCAGGCAATTGGGCACTGCCCAGCTCCGCTTTGCTGCAGACACAGGGCAGCTCTGGGGATCATTCCCTTCCCTGCCCCGACCGGCCCCTGGCAGAGCAGCATGCTGGGGTCGGCTGCTGGAAGCCAGGCACATGTTCCCGTGAAGGGAAATAGGTTTTCAAAGTGAATCTTAAATCAGCAAGCTGATGGGCAGCCCTGCCTGATTTCCTTCTCGCTCTCGTTTCCTTATTGATGTTATTTTCCTTGTTGATGTTATTTTGCCCCCAATATTCCTGGCTGTCGTTTCCTCCACCACCCTCCCCCCTGCAGTTCCCCACATCACACAATATGCATCAAACTCATTCTTCAAGCACCAAACCAAGGCTGGTGCCTCCTCTCTGCTGCAGAAACATTCCCAGTGCCTTCCCTGGAGGGTAGCAGCTCACAGAGGAGAGAGACAAGCAGCAGCTCTGCCATCAAGACTGGGAGCATCACCCTGGGGTGGGGCAAACCTGGGCTTCCCTCTGGGCACAGCACCCACACCAAGTGCTCTGATCAGGTGCTCCATGCTGCTCAAAACCAACATTCCTGAGCTTCTTCGATGCAAACAATGCTCAGCAGTGCTCACATGCCCAGTAAGAGCTGTCCTGACCTTTGATGAGGGTTATGTGACCATCCCGGAGCAGATCTCTCTCTTCTCTCTTTCAGCAGACTGATAATTAAGTTGGTGCAGTTTCCCCCTACAAAACGCTGCAGGACAGTGACAGTCCCAGGATCAGGCTGAGATTCCACCTCCGCTTAGTGTCAGCCTATGCCCTATTCACCAGCCCTGGTACCAGTGACAGCGGCTGGATGGACAGAGGGATGGACATTTGTCTGGAGGAGGCCAGGAAGCACCTATGGGGACAGGTCCATGGCATGTTCTGGGGTTGGACAGCTAGCTACACAGCCCAACTTGAAAGCTTTCCCCCTTCTGTGATGGCACAGATTTCTTCTCTCCTACCTTTCACCACCAAACAGCCACGTGCTCTGCAGCAGCTCCAGCTACACCCCTCCTGTGCAGCAGCCCCAGCAGGGACGCAGCCGAGACAAGGGCAGGATCTCCTGGAGCTGCTTTCAGCTGCTCCTCAAGGCACACTTGCATGCATTTATTGTGGGCCCGGCTGGAGCATGGGCACCATGGTCCTCCCAGTCTCCCCATCAAAGCCCAGGACTGAGCCTCAGCTGAGAACAAGGAGTCTCCAGACTCCTACCCTGTTTGTGGTGATAAACACTCAGCCATAGCCTGAGTGTCACAGCTCCAGAATGAAGTGTGGGGAAGAAGACTCCAAAGTCACCTCCCTTGATCTGTCACAAGGCAGGCGTTTGGCTAAGGGGCTATTGTCATCACGTAGAAGTTTGTCCTCTTGCATCTGTCCCTGCTGTGCTGCAGAGCAGATCTGGAGGGGGGTCATGCTGGGGGGCTCACGTCTATTCCTGGTAGGAGCAAGAAGTGCTGGTAAAACTCCACATTTCTTGTAGTGAGCAAGTTCAACACTGGGCAGAAGGGCTGGAGGGGACAAATGCACTGGGACATCCCCAACCCCAAGCTGGACTCACCATGGGTGGTGCTACCTGGGCACGATGCTGATGCAGACCCTGCAGAGCTGCACCAGTTGGTCAGGCTGGGGATCCCACAGCAGTGAGCTGGCTCAGGTGGGAGAAGCTGCCAGGACTGGGATTTTTTTCCCCAAAGCCACAGGGCTTTAGGTGTTCAGATTTATAGACATTTGCCTAATGCAGAGGCTGGGGAGGAGGAAATCGAAGTGGAACGTGGCTAGATAAATGGAGCAGATGGGTGGGGTTTTCTGCTTAGAAATCTCTCCTACCTTCCTGCATCTGGCTTTTAAGAGCCCAGGTACCCAGATTTTCACCCACGGGCTCTTCAAGAAATTCAGAAATACCCACCTGTCCAAGCTGGCATCCTTCATGCCAGAGCTGCCCCAGCCCCAGACATTACCTTTCCTCCAAAAGGATTTAAAGAAAAAAGAAAGTTCCCAGCTGCCACCTTCTTAGAAAAAGAGGATGTAGGTTAAAAATATGCTACTGAAAGGAAAAAAACCCCTATCAATAAGAAGAATGAAGCCAAAACAAACTGAACCCATTTACAAACCTCCAAGGCTCCAGTCTTGTCTTCAAAGCTGAAGGTATCAAGGGCACCTTTCCACTCCCCTCAGTAAATCCTTACGTTTTGGGTCTTTCCTGTGAAGTTCTCCATCTGTAATTTATACTTATTCCACCACGGCCCTCAGGTTTTTTTCCTCATCTTCAGGCAATGCCTACAAAAGCAGAGCTTCCATTGCCACCAGTGCATCGCCAGCTCATGCACATGGTGAAAAACCATTCTGGGGATCTTTGGTGGTCAGTGCAGCCCCTCATCCCTCCTGAAGCTGTGACCACCCTCCTCTTGGTGGGTGGTAGAGCTAACGTGGGGACCAAACTCACCAGCATGAACCAAGATCTGAAATAGTTTTCCAGGACTGAAGTGATCATGAAGCTTCAGGTCTGGGTGTCCCCTGCAGTGGCTTCAGTGTTGTGCTTGGATTTGGGCAAGGTGAGGTGATGAACCCTCAGGTGTCCATTGGCTAGAGAAGGTATTTGCATTTAAAAAAAAAAAAAAGCAAGAATTCTTGCCCTTTGAATATCAAACAGAGAAAAGCACCTTCCTGGAAGCCCAGAACCAGGGCCTCAGCTTTGCTCAAATTGCATCCTGGAGAAGTCCAAAAAAGAAACAGGCAAAACCTCCCCAAACCACCTGGCCCGTTTGGAAGGGAAAGATTGTGATTCAAAGTGACTGCTCCTTTGGAAATTTCCTCCCGCTGAAGGAGAAGCACAAACAAAAGCTCTTTTCTTTGGGGAAAAAAAAAAACAACAGGGAAATGAAGTTCAGATCAGAAGGAGAAGCCGTAATGGGAGCAGACACCGTCCCCACCACTGACCGCTGACAAATCATTTCAGGTCAGTGCAGAACAACACAGGCTCTCCTTGGAGCTGGAGAGGCTGTGACAGAAAAGCACCACATCAATTAATTTGGGTGGTTTTAATTAGGGCAGCCCAGCTGGGCTGCAAAGGCGAGTTCAGCTCGCAGTGGGGCTGAACCTGGGGCTGGGGCATGCCCATCCCAAGGTGTGAAGCCGACCCTGCCCACACATGCCATCCATGCTGCTCGGCTGCCCCTGCTTTGGGTTTGATGGAGCAGAGAAACAGGTCACCTGCTTCCCAGGTCACCTCACCTGCTCAGCTTGGGTGGTTTTGGAGCTCAAGGAGATCCCAGACAGTTAGTAGGGGGACTGCATTTCATAGAATCATAGGATCATAGAATAATAGAATGGTTTGGGTTGGAAGGGACCTCAAAGATCATCTAGTTCCAGATGGTGGCAGGGACACCTCCCACTTGACCAGGTTGCTCAAGGCCCCATCCAACCCGGCCTTGAACATCTCCAGGAATGGAGCATCCACAACACCCCTGGGCAACCTGTGCCAGGGTCTCACCACCCTCAGAGTGAAATCCTCCAGAGCAGCAGTGACAGCAGAACTCATGTTTGGGCAGGAACAGACGACATGTCCTCCCCCATGCCAGCCCACACAGGGCTGGTGAGGCATGGAAATACCAGGGTCTGTCTGCAAGAACGGTTCAAGATGGGGCAGTGCATGAGCCAGTTGTAGGTGTCCCATGGGACACTAATGTCTGCCCTGGGGACTCCCTACCCAGCTGTGGAAGACAGTGATGAAGGGATGAAGCCTCTGGGACTCCCAAGTCCTCCCCTCCTCTCGCTGTGCTCGGTGCATATCAGGGCAGTTCAGCTCTGGATGAGGGTGCAATGGGTGCTGCAAGGGGAGAAACAAAGAGAGGGTGTTAGCTCATGGAGATGCTGGGGTTGATGGCCAAGCTTTGGCAGTCCTGTCATTGCCTTCAGCTAAGCATGGTCACTCTGGGCTTGGCAAGCAGAAAGCTTTTCCCTTTCAAAGGCAAACCTGGTGTGATGCCACCCCCATGCCAGGAGGCTGAGCATGGATTGGGGTAGGGCCGGCAGTGGGATTAAATAGAAAGCCCACCAACATGGAGCCCTGCAGCACTGGGAGGGGCTGTGGCTCAGTGCTCCTGGATACACTCAACTCCTGTCCCAGTGGGTGATTCCCTTAACTCAGCTAAAAGCTGCTGCAGGGCACTTACAGGGAGCAGGAAAAGGGACCAAGAAGGTCTGAGGTGTCCATCCGAGGTGAGTCAGGGGTGTCTGGCAAGCCCACGCCGAGGGGATTGATGCTGAGGTGGGAGCTCATGGCCAAGCCCAGGGGAGAGCTGCACCTGGAGGAGGAGAACTCAGTAATCTATCAGGCATCCCAGTGCAGGCTCTGCAGCAAGACTTTAATAGACTTATCTTTACTATAATAATGTATTTTATTTTTCCAGTGCACATTCATTATTCACACGTTTATTTCCCCATGGATTATGTATGCTGCCTGAACTCTGTTCTCCTGCCTTATTTTCATGATGTCAGCTCTGGTATCTGCTTATTTTTACAGCATTGTAACCTGCAAACCCCTTTCTATTTAATCGCCAAAACTAATAATACGGCTCAGTGGAGATGTCAGAGGTAGGATGCTCCTTCTCTTCCAAAGTCCCCTGTCTGAAAAAGACCAGCTGTTGGCACCGAAGTGTCCTGCAAGCAAAGAGTTTGGGGGCTCTTAGACCACCTCCTGCACTGGTCCTTCACCTCAGTGGGTGAATCTCATGGCTGCAGCATCCAAAGCCCCGAGATGGAGTTTGCTGGAGGAAGAGTGAGGGATATACCATCCAGCAACCCTGCTGCTTCATCCCAGGCTTAAAAGGGACCTTAAAAGGCTCCCCCAAACCCACCTCCTGCTCAACTGCTGTACTAGAGCTTCCCAGTGCCACATGGCACAAGCAAAACTCTTCGACTTGTGCTGGGCCGCACGGTCCATGAATATTTTTGAATCTTCACTCAGACCTGGGATGACCCACGGCATAAGCAGAAAAAGTACAGAGTAGCTGCTCATTAAGCAGGGACATCTGTGAAGCAGGTGAGTGCTGGTGTGGTGGGATGAGCAACATCTGCTTGGAGGCACTGAGCTCAGTCTACAACAGAGCAGCAGCAACAACCACACCTTGGTAACACAATTTCCAGCATTTCTGGATTTCCAACCTCTTGGCATATTAAAGTGAAGAATGGAGCCTTACCATGGGTGTAGGATGTGCCCAGCACTCACCCACAGCTACCAAGGACACACAGGTACATCCAAATACTCAAGCTACCCTCCATGCCTTCCCCCATGCACACCACGATATCAAACCACCAAACGCCTTGATGAGCTATTTTTGAGCTGCATCTTGGCTGGTTTTGGCATTCTGGTGTTTTGTGGAGGATGATGATTTAATTTCATTGCTTTCCTTCCCTGGGAGAGGGAGGTTACTTTACACTGAAGAAAGTGAGGACTCATGTTTGCACGCATGCTTTTCCATGTTGGGGGAAGCTGCACAAAACTTGTGCAAGCTGTGAAGTGCTCCAAAAGGAAGAAATACTTTTTTATCCCTGAAATGGCCTCTAGGCTTTAGATTAGCTGCACACTGGGTTTGGGGCTGGATCCTCAGGTGGTGGAGGGGTGCTCAGCACCTTCATCCCAACCATCTCCCTTCTGCATTTGCCCAACTTCAACCTTGCAGCACAGACAGTGGGTATGGGCTGAGAAAAGCAGTGTCTCCAAGCTCTCAAGGAGAGAGTTTTCCATACAGCTGCTTTGTCAGTCCGGGGCCAAGCAGCACATATAAGGTGTCCTCCTGGCCGGGTAAGCACACATCAATCTTCATCCTTCACCTTCCCATTGGGTGCCCCAGTACCCTGCGGGACCTCCAGCTCATGCTCTCGTCCCCAGGCACAGCCTGGCCAAGGTTGTGTTGGCTCAGGTGCCCCTGGGGTCCTGCCCTGCCTGCCTGCCCTCAGCCTGCTCCCAACTCCTAGCCCTCCTCCACCACTGGATCCCTTGAAGCCTTTTATATAATGCCCAGGGCAATGGTTGAATCACCATCCCTGGAGGGGTTTCAAAGCCATGTAGATGTGGTGCTGAGGGACATGGTTTAGCAGCAGACTTGGTAGAGTAGGCTTCTGGTTGGACTGGGTGATCTTAAAGGTCTTCTCCGACCTAAATGATGCTATGATTCTATTCTATGATAGTAACTCCTGAGCCATGATTCACCCTGAGCCTGGATGCGCCCCATCCAGGATGGGTCCCTGTCCCTGCACCTCCAGCACAGCCCTGGCTTTGCTGCAAGCTGTTATTCTCATCCATATTCCTCTCCCCCACCTTTAGCCTGTGCATTATTCTGCCCACATCCCTGCACTCACTCCCCGCCTTCAATAAGAGTCATAAATAAGGCATAAAACACGTGAAAAAGGGAGAGAAAACATCTAATCTTTTATTCTCATTTGTTGCAAAGTCGAGATGGATCTGGCTGTCCAGGGTCCCTAACCTGGCCCCTGCTGGGTCCTGCCCTTCCCACACTCACTTATAGAGCCCAGCAGGTGACGAAGGATGGGTGCTCTTCCCCTGGGCTTAACCTTATCAAGCAACTTTTCTTCTTTTTTTCTGCAGATGGCAAGTGCCAAACTACACCTGAGCAGGGGTATTGGTGCATCCCAGGGAAGGGATGTAGATGCCCCATTAACTGATTTGTGAGCCCACAAAATAGAGGTGCTCCCAGTCCCTGAAAGCATCAATCTCTGCACCTCACAAAGGTGAAAATAAAGAAATTGTCCTATAGCTAAACCCATGTAACCCCCTGGTGTGAAATCCTGAGGCAGAGAGCACCTCCCACCATGATGCTCATCATGTGCTTTCAGCTCAGTGAAAAATTCAGGACTGGGTTTGGGCAGAAGCTCTTCCTGTGACTCAGGACAGGTCATTCATCACAGGCTTCTGCTGGGAGGGGTTTTCAGGTGCTCCAAGACCTCAGATGAGCATGTCAAGACCATGGGCGAGAATCCCTAGAGGGAGCAATCTCTGGCTGCTGCTTCACTGCTGTCTCTCAGCAATGCCAGGATGAATGTGCTGAGCACCAGAGAAACAACAAAAAAAAGAGTCTATTTTGGTTTCTGTAAGCCTGGTTTGCCAAGGAAAAGAGTTTTATGCAATCACATTCCCTGTGCCTGAGACAGCCAGCGCGTCCTCCCTCATCATCTGTACCTGACGAGGCAACTTGAACCAAATTTGACAGTAATTATCAGAATCTGAAGAGAATTATGTTCTGACAGGCTTGGTGAGGATCCGCAGTCCAGCAGGGGAGTGAAAGACACAATTAATGGTTCAGCTGAGGAAAAGGCTGCATTGTGAGTGTTTTCCTTACTAAACATCAGAGACTCTCCAGGCAATCAAGAGCAGTCCTTGGGGGGAGAGCCTTTCTCTGTGTGCACATTAACCAGGGGGAAAAGTCACCAGTAAGGAAACTCTGGGTGGCAGCGGGTACTCTGGGGTCTGCTGGGACAAACCTGGCAGAGAAAGCGTTTCCCTATTTGGGACATCACACCATTGTTACCCTGCGTGGATTCTCTGGTGTCTGCTACATGGTTGTGCCACTTGGCAGCCTTCTCACTCACCCAGTCACCTCCTGTCCCAGGCTCATGGCTGTAGCTGGGCAGAAGAAGGAGCTTGAGTCAGACACAAGAAGCCCACGGGCAGGCACGGTCCTTGCTGGCTGGATCCTTCCCTCCGTCCTCATCCTCCACCAGGTCACCACGGTATGTGCTGTCCTACATTTCCCCAGCACAGAGACTGTCTCTGTGTGCTTGGAGGACCAGCGTGCTTGTCCTGCCATCTCTGCTTATCTCTGCATGGGCACAGGGATGCACTGTACATATCTTTAATCTTAAAATATCACTTGTTACACCCAGAATCCAACCAAACGTTGCTATTGTAGCTGAGGAAACACCAATTTGAATCCTCAGGAGATTTAATAGAAAGGCTCATTTCAAACCTAAACTTTAATATTCCTGACATTCTTTTCTTTTCCTTATAAAAAAATTGTCTTAAACAGCAAATGCAAAAGCTCCTGTTTCTGTTGATGTTAAAGTGGGTCCCCCACAAGCCATCAATCCAGGGCTCAGACGGACCAGTCTGGGATTCAGCATCACCTCCCAGAGGGATATTTTTTTTTTTTCAGTTCTCTATCCTTACAGCCTAAGGGAGGCTGCCCCGGGGCTGGTGAGGAGTTCAACAGCATTTAAAAAACAGTAAAAAATTGTGCATCTCCTGCCTCCCTCCTACAATTTCACCTGTACCAGCTGGAGGGGGAGGCTTCATTTGCCTCCGCAGTTAAAAGTTCCATTTCCCTTCATTCCCCTTATTTCAGTATTTGAAAACACTGTTTTGCAGTGATGCATTTTGTCTCCTTTCCATTTCCTTCCCCCCAGTAGAAAATAACTCCCTGAAGCTGACAGCAGGCTCCAGGCAGCTCCAAAGGCTCTGGTTTGGGGTCAAATTCCTTCTTTATTGGGCTGAGGGACCAGGGGGCTGTTGCAATTTTCCTCCAACAACTGATTTCTTCTGGAAACACCAGAGAAAGGTTGAAGTTGTGCATGGACAATGGATTTATGTGACATCTTTTTGCTAAAAAAGGCTGGAAAAGTAAAAACCCCAACAAGCTGTTCTGTGTGGGCACTGTAATGCCAGACACCCCCCCCTGTACATCACTGTGGGGGGTTGAAACCCAGCGCTGGCACTTCCCCTTCTTTGATAAATGCAATGAACCCTCAAGCCCCAGAGGTTTGCAAGGAAAAGGAAATAAAATAAATAAACCCAAATCCCAGTGCTGGGAGAGAGGCAGAGCCTGTGGAGGCCGGCCCAACAAAGGAATGGTGGGGAATAAAATAATAAAATCAAGGCAAAAAGAGTCAATGTAAGAGGAATTATTTAAAAGGTAGAAGAAAGCCATTAAAAAAAGGGGGGGGAAAAATATAATCAACCCTCTCTCAGGGTGGGGAATAAAAATGTTGGAGCGAAAGTAGGCCATTTGCTAAACAATAAAAGGGATGAAGCAGATGATGACTCTAAAATGGCTGAGATGCTGAACTGCTTTTAAAAATCTGCCTTTATCAAGAGAAATGTGGAAAAGTGGTTTGGACAATTAGAAAGTAACAAAGGCCTCATAAAAATAGCTCCAGGGGGAAGAGAAACACTGGGGAAATCAGAGCGTGGTGGCAGAGAGCATTAAAGGATTAACTGATGGAGGAGCCGACCCTGTGCTGGGGACTGGGAGGGATGGGTGGGGCTGGGGGACAGGGCCACATCCTGACCCCTCCTGGCACAGCACCAGGGGCTTCTAAACTTCCTACTCAGGGCTTTGGGAAGCACAGAAGAGGGGTGAAACGAGAGAGACTCATGAGGATCCCCTCAGACAAATTGGAGCATCGCCTCTTCTTTGCCTCTTAATAGCAGAGCCGAATTAAAGACAGCAAAGCAAATTCTCTTTGGATATCAGGAGGCGATATCACTTCCCAGAGGGTGCCATGGAGGAATGATGGAATTAAATTAAGAAAGAGGAAGTTAAAATTGAATATCTGAAAGGAAACATTGCTCCGAGTAATTCTCTGCTCAGCTGGGGATCAGTGTCCCGGAGGGTCATTGCAGATAAAGTCCAGCAGCTTCTGGATCTCCCGGCATCCATAAAGCATTTCGATCACAGCTGAGGAGGCAGAAACAGGGGCTATATTCTGCCCAAAGGCAGCTCAGAGCCCACCGTGCTGCAGGCGAGGGCCCCAAAGTGGGGGAGAATGGAGCAGGGGAAAGGAACAAAATCCCCAGACAGGGTGGATTTTCCTGATGGCTTTTCTCTGCATTGCAGCCAACTGAGCCCTCTCTTTTCAGGGTGAGAAGCAACAGAAAGCAGGAGGAGACGATTTGGGAGCAAGAGGAGATTTTGCACCCTGAAAGACCCAATGCACATGATCACACAGGGCATCTGTCTGCTGCCTGAGTTCCCCCAGGGATGACATGGAGGAGAGGCCACCATGTTCCTACTTCTCTTTCCTATTGCTCTGTATAGGCTGGTGAAACAAAGCCACCCTAACAGGTCAGCCTTAAATCCAGCCTTTCCCCGGTCTCAGCCTCTGACCGTGCTAAGCAGCAAAGAGGATAAATACAGCTTGAGACCATTGAGGTCCTCCCCCACCTCACAGGATCTTTGTGTTAGGGGCCAGGAGCTGGGGGATGTCCCAGTTGCCCTGGGCAAATGTCCTCTCCAGGCTGGAGAGCACGATGGCTTCCACATCATGGCCAGTGGAAAGGAGGCAGTATTTCTCTGACTGCCTGAGAACAGCCTGGGGCTGGTGTAAAACTGGCCGTTCCCAGGGGTCACTTCTCCAGTTCTGACTCAGCTGGGCTCTGCTCATCACCATTCTCCTCATCAGCATCATCCTCTTTCTCCTCTGGCCAGCACCTCCCATAGGGAGCAAATGGCATGTCCCAAACCCTGCTGCTGGAAACCCCTGATACAGAGCAGGGAAGCACCTGGCAGCTTCTTTGCACAGGGAGAAAGCAGCCAAGGGAAAAAAAAGGAAAAATCTCAAAACAAGGCAATTTGGGATGCCAGCACCCCCAAGTTCTCAGAAGTATTTTTAGCATCAAGTTCTGAGCTAAAGGAAACAGCTGTTTGAACTCTGGCAGCCTGAGAGACATGATGTGGGAGCCAACACCCTCATGTTTTCATTGCACTTTTCCTTAAACTACCCTGAGTCATGTAATTGGCAGTCCCCGTCCCCCCCCCATCATCTGTGAGTGAAGCATCAGCAGCATCCCCCCAAAAAACCTGTCCCCTTCGCAGTGCCAGAAGGCTAACAAAAATAGGTCTCTGTAACTGCAGTGCCAACTGTCCCCACCACCACCCAGGAGCCAAACACCCACTAAATGTCCAGGCACCCCATTTACAGCCAGCCCAGGAGGGTCTGATCCTGCCCAGCCCATCCCCTGGGAGGCTGCAGGTGAGGTCAGTCCAGCCTCACACTTAAAGGATTGGTTTTCCTTGTGAATGCAGTGATGTAAAGAACTGGTTTTTTTCCTTTTCCTTTAAATTATGGCATGTTCTGGCTTTGTGCTGGACTTGGAGAGGGGAGAAACCCTCCTTGGCTTTGAGAAAAGAGAGCCCCCCTTGGGGAGGAACTGATGGTCTCTGGCTTCAGCTCCTGATCTCCTGGAGGAGTGACAAGCAGTGAGAGCAGGGAAATAAACCAGTTTCTCCGCAGCTTTCCAAGCAATTGAGATGAGACAGAAATATCCCCAACTCCAGAGCATCTGCTTCAGTCACCGCCTACCCACCCAGCCCCAGGCAGGTACCACAAATCCAGAGGAGATCTCTGGGATCTTTAATAAATCTTGCAATGGTGCAGCCTGGGGTTTAGGGCAAAGACTAGGGAAAAAGGCTTCTGAGAGCATCCTGAGTGCTTCACCCACCTTCTCCTGCTGTGGTGGGCTTGCTCCCTTGGCCTGGACTCTTGTAAGAGACTGCTCTGAGCCTGGGACACCCAATTTCTGCTAGTCCCATTCCAAGGGGAGAAAAGCAAAGACACTCCTCAGGGATGCACACAGGAGAGAAGCAGAGGAGGACTCTGACTTCAGCCATGGGAGCCCAGGGTCAGCCCTCCCCAGCTGAGTGGGTCCCCAGCTCTCCTGCTCAGGACTCAGGCTGCTGGTGGGCAGGGCAGGGCTGCTATTGCACCAGGCAGAAGGTCCAGCAGGTTGGTGAACTAAGGCTCATTCCTGCAAAGAGCTATGAGGTGTGTGGGGGGGGCTTGGTTGGCCAGGAAACTGTTGATCTTCCACCAGATATGCCTCCCAGGCATTCAGTGATTTGTCCAGAGGAAGAGCTCACCTCTGTGTCACATGAGAATACAGGATTAGGACCATGAGAAGATATGAATGGTGACCAAGAAAAGCAGCCTGGGTTGTATCAGCTCCAAGAATGCAAAAACCCTGAGGAGGAAGTTCTCTGGTCTGTCTGGAAAGGTTGGTACTGGGCTCGTGTTAGCTCTGGCATGGAGCTGCGAGTCCATCACTTGTCTGAGCTGGGCCCATCTTCAGCTACAAGCTCAAAGCAAAGAGAAAAGGAAGGCCACCACATCTCCCAGAACAGCTGCTGGGTGACTGTTCCTGTTACACCTTGTTCCCAGCACTGCTCCCGATGCCGTGCCAGACAAGAAGCAAAGAGGATCCCAAGTCATCATCCGGGGGTGCAATTCCTTGGATGCAGATGCAGCCCTTGGCGAGGAAGAGAGCTGCTGGCCCAAAGCCATGCAAGCACAGATTGGTGTCTGCTACCAAAAGCCACTGCTCAATGGGCTAAAAATTGTATGTTCAAGTCAAACAGGAAATGTTGGCTAAAAAGCAAAAGTTAAGAGATTCGGCAAGTAAAATGTTGGCGTTCTAAGTGATGGCTCAGAGGACATAACATCAGAGTTGGCCTGGAAGAGTCTTCATATGACAAGGAGAGAGTCCTGTCTCAGCATAAGATGGAGATGCTGAGCTGAAGAGTTGATATTCAAAAAAGCCAAAGTTGCTTTCTACTTAAATTTGGGCAGTTGACCATAAAGTGGGCTCCTGGGCAAGTGGCTACTGGTAGGAGCTTCAGTGTTGTGCTTTTGGGGGAAAACTCAATGGGCTATAGAGTCAGAAACCAAAACTCCTGTCCAGTGTTCTCCATTGGTCTTGAACATAGGTGGAGACCTTAGCCTGCTCCATGCACTGGGATGGGGGGAAGGTCTTTGCCATTTCAGCCACACCATCTGTGCAGGCAAAACAAAGAGGCAGCCAATGCTTGGCTTGGGTTTTGTTCAAGGAAAGAGGTGCATCATCTCACCTCAGAAAGAGGTCTTGAACATTCAAGTGCCTTGGAAGATATGAACATGAAAGAACAAGACAATTGGTCTCTGTTGACAGAAGCTACCCAACTGGAAGAGGCTTTCAGCTAAGGAAAGCTTTTGGAACATGGAGCCCTGGTGTCTGCGCTGTCAGAAGTGATGTTGTAAATGGGCCTTGGATGTACTATCACCTTGTAACACTGTACAAAGAGCTTGGTGGATCAAGTGGAATAATGATGACTCTTCAGAAGAAATAATATACTGGAGATAGGGAAGGGACCCAGGAGGTTTGACTGATGGGAATCTACTGGTTTTTTCTCTGGGCTGTGCTAAAGGATTTTTTTTTCCCAAGAAAAGCTGGCTCTGCCAGAGGTTTGGGCCATAAGGTCACATCTCCTGCAATATTGTGGCACATAGTCCTTGTTGGAGAGCTTGTGTGAGCAACCAGACAAGGTGAAGTCTTGATCCGTCACCCCACTTAGGTCCCTTTTTTGCTCATATTTACTAACTTGGTTCTTTTACTGCTACTTACTCATCATAGCTCCAGCCCTTTTCCCTCAAACAACAGTGAGGAACCCAACAGTTCAGATGTACAGTCATGGGGTTTAATACATTTTGCTTTCCAGGGTTGCAAAGAAAGTGCAGAGAAATTGTTCTGATGGCTCAGATCTGGGGAAGGGTGAAAAGGGGAGCAGGAAGTATGGTGGTGATTGATGGAGAAGGATCACTGTGGGGTGGTGAGAGTCCCCTGGAGCATGCTCTCCAGGGGCTGTGGTAGGGCTGGAGCTGGCAGTGGGAGAGCAGAGACCAGTTGAGACCTTTGCTGGTAGCCATAGGTGGACCAGCTCAAAGGATAGCTGGGATGCTACAGACCCTGTTTACACACACTTGCATTAGAACAAGGCTCGAGGTCACCTGGAGAATCCGGGAGCAAGATCCATTCCCCAGACACTAAGTGACCTCAAGACTTTGGGCTCTTTGGGAACATGAGCAAAGCTGTGTCCCATGTCTATGGAGGAAAACAGCCAGCCATGGCCCCAGTCTCTTTGGGTGGCACTAATGATTGATGCCCCTAACTATCTCCACCACTATTATCTCAGAGGCTGCATCTCCTTGGAGCACCAGCTTTGGGGAAGGCAGGTCAGCCTCACCTTGAAGCACCAGCAAGAGACACTGCTGTCCCCCCGATGGACCAAGCTGTGGAGGTACCAAGAGGGGTTGGAAGTTGGCTTAATTTAGTCTCCTCTTCATCCAACACACACCTCTCATTTCCCATGAGCCTCTTATCATGCTGAGCTCAAGGAATCCATCTCAGGGCAAAATGACAATAGCTGAATTCTCTTGTTAGCAGCAGTGTGATGTCCTTGGGTAGGATGAGGTTTTCACGGAGACCAGATTTTTTTTTAAAAGTCAGAAAAATAGGAATGGAAGTGGGAGGCAAGTAAAGGTCTCCATTCACACCTTTTCCACAGAAAGCCTCCCTAAACTCACCAGTAACAGCCACATTTATGTCTGTAATTAGGAGGGGAAAAATATTCTCGTTTTGCATGAAATTTCTTCTGGAGTTTGTTTTTCCTGTGAGGACATGGAGCTCATGTGGTTTGGAGCTGTGTCTCAGGCTCTGGGTGGGGGATCACAGAATCACAGAATGTCAGGGATTGGAAGGGACCTCAAAAGGTCATCTAGTCCAATCCCCCTGCCGGAGCAGGAACACCTAGATGAGGTTACACAGGAAGGTGTCCAGGCGGGTTTTGAATATCTCCAGAGAAGGAGACTCCACAACCTCCCTGGGCAGCCTGTTCCAGTGTCCCGTTACCCTCACTGAGAAGAAGTTTCTTCTCATATTTAAGTGGAACCTCCTGTGTTCCAGTTTGTACCCGTTACCCCTTGTCTTATCATTGTTTGTCACCGAGAAGAGCCTGGCTCCATCTTCGTGACACTCCCCCTTTATATATTTATAAACATTAATGAGGTCTCCCCTCAGTCTCCTCTTCTGCAAGCTAAAGAGACCCAGCTCCCTCAGCCTTTCCTCATAAGGGAGATGCTCCACTCCCTTCATCATCTTTGTAGCCCTGCGCTGGACTCTCTCCAGCAGTTCCCTGTCCTTCTGTAACTGAGGGGCCCAGAACTGGACACAATATTCCAGATGAGGTCTCACCAGGGCAGAGTAGAGGCTCATGCTCTCCAAGCAATGGAGATGGGCACAATGCTGAGAGGGAAGGACGATGAGACACCCCGATCTACATCTGATGGGCATAAAAAGGCTTCCAACTGGTCTCCTGCTGTCACTGCTTTCTTCTTTCTGATGGAATCCCACCGGCAGTAGTTCATGTCCAGTGCTTTGTTCATTTAGACAAGGGCTGAAGACAAAGAAAAGCCATGTGCCAGTTCAAGGCAATCTAAGCTCAGCCCTCGTACTTTCCCTTGTTGGTGGTTGTATTACGTGAGGACTCACAAACTGCTTTTTAATTTGCTTCAGTGCAGCCAAGGAAGGCTGGGATTGGGGGCTGTAGGATGCATTCCTGCCTTTGTGGTTTCCTTCAAAGTGAGCTCCATTTGCCTTGTGTGAAAAGGATGTGCTCAAAGGGTTGGCTTTTGCTTTGGGAAGAAAGTGCTCTTGCTGAAAAAAAAAAAAAAACACCAAAAAGGAGATCTGGACAGCTTCTGATTTTTGTAGGATGGCCCTAGGATGTAGGATTCTCAAAAATCAATGAGAGTAAGACAGTGGAGTTGTTGTTAACTGACTGTAAAGTGGGTTGTGAAGGGGAGAAGAGGGTCTTTCATACTCAACTGGAGATTTACCATGGTTTGATTTTTCCTCTCATCCTAATAGGTGCTGAACAGGAATTGGGAAGAAGCTGATTCCTCACCAAAGGGAAAATTCTCCTTTCAGTCAGTCCTGGGAACAGGATATCTGCTTAAGAGTGTGGAAGATTAACACGATGCAAAAGAGCAACCTGAAAATCCCAAATTGAAGCAATGGTTCATGGCAAATTTCCTACCAGCTCCATGAGACACCAGAGTACACACATGTGGAGACACTCATGGCCCCAACCCAATGCATGAAGAAGATTTCCAAGAGCTGCACAACAAAGAGGAGCAAATGGAGATGTCAGTCCTGCTCCTAGCACCATTTATCACGTGGCACGTGGCAGAAGATGCCTCCCAGCTCACTCCAGCTTAGCAGATGCCGACAGGCTCCTGACATCGCTCTTCCACCGATCCCTCCCCCACCATATGGCCCTCACACGCTGGGTCCCAGGAGGCCCTTTCCAACAGCTGCTTTGCTAATGACTCCCGATTAATAGCAGGATTCTGGAAGGGCACCAGTGATGCCCCTCTCAAAGGTGAACCTTTCAGGGATGGATTTGGATCCGGATCTTCACCTTCACAAACAGCCCAGATCACCTTCACCACCAGCTGTGATGGTTTGGGTGGAATCATTTGACATGTGCTGAGTGGTTGGCAGTTAATGACCATTGGTTGTGTCATCTTCCAGCCTATCTGGGCCTCATATATCCTGGGAACCAACATCCCACTCTGGATGAGAAACTGGAGCCAGCCTGAAGAAAGCTGGTCTCCAAGAGGAATAACATCTTGGTATCTTCTCCTTCCACACCACCATACCACTTCACTCACTGTAAGAGCATGAGATGTATGCTGGGACTGTTGGCCTCCCTGGGCTCATGTCCCAGCTCACACAAAGCCTTTCTCTCCCTGGGAAGCTCCTCCTTTGCTCACAGAGCTGTACAGACAGGAGCTGGTGTGGGGAATCATTTGTCTGTCTAGGAGTCATGTGGGTGATGGGTCTCAGTGAAAGCAGCACTGACTGTGTCCAGGACAGGGCAGAGAGAAACCATCAAGGAGTGGTCAAAAGGACCACACATGAAGCTTTGGTTCTCAGCTGATCTCAGAAGATCCCAGCTGAAAAGCCTGAGCACCAGTGCTGTGCCCAGAAGCTTCAGGCAGCCCAGGCTTATCATAGCTCTGTGTACTCAGAGAAGGGGGTGAGCGAAGCCACCCAATGGTGACCTGCTCCCATAGTACTGGTTCAGTCCTTGGGCAGCTGGGGAGAGGGGCAAACAGGTTGCAAAATCCTAAAAAAGCCCAGCCTTACTCCTGAGAGATGATGTGTATGGTACCTCCAGCACTGGCAGTACTGCAAGCCTGGGATTTTGGGGATCCATAGGATTTTTTGGAGTATGGTTAGGAGGACATTCCCAAGGCTCACCAGAGTGCCTGCTGGGGAAGGAGGAGAAGGAAGAGCAGCTGGACCAACAGCAGGGACTCAGTCACCCCCCTCCCAGCCAGCCCCAGCAGACAGGGTGAGATGTGAAAGTATCCCCAGAGCCTGGACTGAGTTGGAGACACAGTAGTTGGAGCATCCCAGTGGAAGCCCCTTTCCTCCCAGGTGGTGGAGTCCCCCCTGGAGCCCCTGTGCCCCCTCTCCTCATTCAGACACGCTGGGCCCTCGCTGGCCACCCCAACCCACCTCCATGAGTGGCCTCACAGCAGAGCTGCACGTAGAGGGGTGTGTGTGGAGAACATGTGTCTCACTGAGAAGTGCTAGCATATGGTGACTCTGTTCCTGGAGGCACTGAGAACCACAGCCATTAATCTCTATAAATAATTTCAACCATGAAGCCTCCAACGGCTGCTTCCTCCGCTCCCTGGGAAAAAAAAAAAAAAANAATATTAGAGTTCCTGAAACAGCAGAACAGCCCAACCAAGATCAGAGGGTTGGAGAGCAACTGAGCCAGGCAGCTCATCACTAACAAGCAGTGCTTCTCTGGTGAGTCTCTGTGCAGGAGGATCATGGCCAGTGAGCTGTTTGGTGGGCAAGTTGCTGGCTGATGGGGCTGAGGGGATCCTCTGGAGGGTCCTGACTTAGCCCCAGGGGTTTCTGCCCTATGTGGGAGCAGGTCTGGCACAACTGAGACTGGGAGAGCCCCTGGCTCTGCCCCAGGAATCATCCAAGGATTCAGCAGGGTGTCCTGTCTGGACATGGTGGGTATAGTCACCAGGAGACCCAACCACATCAGTCCTGTGCAGGCACGATGGACATACTCTGCCTTTCCAGAGCTCAAACAAACATAGGCCCTTGACTTCCCAAACCAGAGGACATAAAGCTCCCACAAATACACACCAGCTGAGCCATGCGTGCCCACGTGCATGGAGCTGCAAATTATCACCTGTGGCAAGGGGCCAGGGAGAGGGTATGCATCACCACCTCATGTCCAGGCTGCCTTTGCCCAACTTCATCATTGCTCTTGTCTGGGCTGTGAGCAAGAGAGAGAGATGCCATATTGGAGATACTCATGATTCTGGTCCCCATGCACAGATAAGACACCAGTGTGTGCTCACAGCACTCATCCATGATGTGTCCCAGAACTTTTCCAGGTGGGGAAGGAGTATGACAGGACCTGGATCTGCTCCAGGTCCTCAAGTCACTTCTCAAGACACATCTGGAAAGGCCACATTGGCCCTGGGCACAGGCTGGGGCTTGCAGGGTGGGCACAGCACCCAGCACCATCCCAACAAAGCAGCCAATTTGCCCTTATAATGACCCACAGTAGCATTTTCCCACCACTGAAGTGAGTCTTTTGGTGATGGCAAGGTGGGACGTGGAAGGCAACCCCCATGCTCCTAAAAGCTGCAGAACTCAGCATAATAAAAGGGGATGTTAGGATGGTATGGAGCTAATTCACCCTGGCAAAACCTGGCCCAGAATCTCCAGGACCCGTGGGAGGCAGCAGCTTTCACACCAGACCTTGGTACCAGAACTTACCTGGGTCCATCCTGGACCCCGCAGGATCCCTGCCCTGGGGAGCTGCTCTCCCATCCAAGGGTTAAAGCAGGAGCTGCGCAGGGTGATGGAGTAAGAAATTTCACTTTGCTCCTATTTGTAGTTAAAAAAAGCACTAATTCATTCTAAATCTGCCTGAAAGAGCCTTAAGTGGTAATACGCTGATAAGACGACTTTATTTGGCTTAGCATTTAGAAAGTTTTGTGTGTGTAAATGAGTGAGGATATCGCAAAGGCTCATTTTCTCTCTCTTTCTCTTCAAGAGGGGAGCTGTCTGGCTTCCCTTCTGCTCTGACACAGCCCAGCCTTTCCCCACACACAGGCACGAACACACAGGCAGGGGATTACTGCTCAACTGCTCAATGCAGGGCTGACACCTTGCTTGGTTGATCTCTTCTTGCCCCCATGGTCTCCCGAGGACTTCTCCATCCCACTACTCCTGGGTGCTGCAGCCCCAGGCAGACCTGGAGCCATCCTCAAGCCTTTTGAGTTTTCTGGCTCTCGCTGGAGTCTCAGCCTAGGTGAATGAGAGTTGGTCCCTAAGCCCACTCAGAGCTGAGGATGAGGTGCAGCCTTGCAGCGATTCAGGGTGAACAGGGTATGCAAATCTTCCCATGAGATGTGATGCAGCCGTTGTGCCCCCAGATTACCCCATGCAGTTTCCCAGATATCACCCCAATAGTCCTGGGGAAGACACATCCCTTCCACCTGCTTTGGCATCCTCATCCTCACCCCTCACCCAAGTGAAGGAATTTTGTTCCCTGTGGCACCATCAGCCTTTGCTGACTGCTCAGTCACTGGGGTTGGGGATGTGATTTCATCTGACTCGAGGTTCATTTATGCCCCTTTGTGTAAGTCACCAAAAGCTACTCCCCAGCAGCACCTTCCCAGCCTGGCCACACTCCCTGCTTCTTCCAACCCAACTTTTCCCAGCCGAGCCACCACCAGCACTGACTCTTATTCCTATTTCACAGGGAGATTTCTCATCCCAATCCCTTCGTTTACTTACAGGGCCATCGCACAACTTCCCAGCAGCTAATAAGGCTCATGAAGTGCTCTTGTCAAAGGTCAGCATGGCTGAGAAGAGGCTGATCATTAGGAGCAGGGAGCTGGCTGCAGGAGAACAAGCACTGCCGAGTGGTGCTCAGGCCATGTGAGATTTGGCAAATTTCGTAAAGGTCAGTTATCAAAGAAATGAGAGGAGATGAGAAATTTCAGCAAAATGCCCCTGCTTCTTGGAAATGTCTGATGGAGCACAAGGCTTGATGGATGCTGTAATGGGCTCCATTGTCTTACATCTGTCAGGGTCTGGAGGTGATTCTTGCTCTCTGAATATGAACACCCCGCGGGGTTTTGAGCCTCGGGTCTCAGGCTCTGCCAACAGCCAGAGATACTGTAGAGGCTTTGCATTTCTTCCTCATTCAGGAGGCAACAGCATCAATGATTTGTAATTAACCAGCAATGGTTAAATCAGCCTCATCAGTGTCAATGGCAGAGTCACTTATTCCTGTATTAAACAGCATTAATTGGTGGGTACCCAGCAAAGGGACAACCAATTTGGGCAAGCAGATCTGGCTGGAGACACCCAGAAATGTGTCTGGAAGGAGCCCAAACGTTTCATTCTGATGCTTGCAAAAGAAGATATTTTACTTCAGGACACTCAGCTCTCTTTGGATCATTTTTAAGTGAAATGTTCAGACTTCTTTCTAATGGATTTTTTTTTTTTAATACAAATTGTCTCATTTTTAAGAAAAAGAAAGGGTAGATAGGCCTTAGAATTATGTTTATTGAGGGGAGTGTGTAAAAAAAACCCTTTCCCACTGATCTGCAGTGATGTATTTTATGTTGGGTGCTTTTTTCCTTTCACATGGTCCCAGACACCCCACACCTCAGAAGATTTGCTCTTTTGGGTTGACACCAGCTAAATAACACAGATCAGCTGAGCTTGGCTTTACTCCTATTGCAACTCAAAGAGAGGAGAGGGGGGATGGGAGAAGAATGAAGCTGGAGGGTCTAAAGCAAGAAGTGGCCATGGGGACAGGAGACCAGGATCCAACCTTGACCTGGTGATCCAGCCTGGGATGGGGTGGTCACCCAGGCTGGGGCTGCAGCAGCCTCTCAGGCAGCAGTTGAATGTCACCTGGACCTGTGAGATGCCACCAGGGAAGCTGTGCAGGAGAAATCACACTTGGGTGCAACAACCCAAGGAGAAGCATCTCCAGCTGCTGGACCTACCCTGCAAAGTTTGGGCAAAGCTCCCAGTGGAGAAGAGCACATGAAGCCTTTCCAGTGCTCTGGAAGGGAACGTCCTTCCCAGCTTCCTTCAGTTGCTTACTGGGATTGTGGTCATGATGCTGCAGGTCTATTCACCACCAGGATTTGAGGGTCTGTCTCTCTTGGGATGAGTAGACCATGGCACTGGGGACAGCAGGGGCTTAATAAAGGGATGCAAAGCAGAAAGGTGAGACATGGCGAGGAAAGTTTCATGCCTGCCCTGAACAATCTCTGACAGCCCAGGAGGAATTTGGATGATTTCAGTTTGGTTTTCACATTATTCCTATTCCATTTAGCTAAATAAATAGAGGCTGGGTTTAACCTAATTTAATGGTGTGCACGCAGCCAACTCGCACAGCCTAGAGCAAATCGCAGTTTTTATTGAACTAGTGTGGTTTGAGTTTAGAGGAAGAGGTTGCTACAAGATGAATGTTCAGATGGTTTCCTGCCCTTTCCAAAAGGGCCAGTGATTTAACTGCTTCATGTGGGGAAATGAGGGGAAGTTAAAAAAAAAAAAAAAAGTCCAGTTTTCAAGGAGATACCAGGATTTACAGCAAAGTTTCATCTGTCCTGGGCTGGATTTAGAGCCTTTCACTAGGAGACACTCCGGATCTGTCTGCATTTGGGATTCAACAGGATCTTCCTAAAATGATTCAAAATACAAGAGCAGCAAGTTATTAAAATGGCAATAATGTGAAAATAGATACTAAATAGATAATGCAGATCCTCCCATCCATCCCTCCATGCCCTCTTTCCCCCCTCACATTATACCAGCAGAGGAGCAGGGCCCGCAGTGGACACCACTGGGGTGGCATGGCAGGGCAGGGGCCCATCGGCAGCAGGTGACACCTTCATGGCTGTTCCCATCTGGAAGCTGCTGAGATGACCACGTGGAGCGTTTCCTTGGTTTATAACCAACATGAATCCAGCTGGATTAGGGACAGCAAGGATCCCCCCATGCACTGGGCCCAGGTATCATAGAATTGTCAAGGTTGGAAGGGACCTTAAAGATCATCTAGTTTCAACTCCCCTGCCATAGGCAGGGACACCTCCCACTAGACCAGGTTATTCACAGCCCCATCCAGCCTGGCCTTAAAAATTTCCAGGGATGGGGCTTCCACCATCTCTCTGGGCAACTTGTGCCAGTGTCTCCTCACCCTCATGGGGAAGAACTTCTTCCTAACGTCTCATCTGCATCTACCCACCTCTAGTTTTGATCCATTCCCCCCAGTCCTACCACTACCCAACATCCTAAAAAGTCCCTCCCCAGCTTTCTTGTAGCCCCCGTAAGATCCTGGAAGGTCACAATAAGGTCCCCTTGAAGCCTTCTCTTCTCCAGACTGAACAACCCCAACTCTCTCAGTGTATCCTCATAGGAGAGGTGCTCCAACCTCTGATCATCCTGCTCCTGGTGGGGACACCAGCCCTGCTCACAGCACCAGGAGACCAAGCACCAGAACCATAAGCTTTTGCCTTCTTCCATTTGCAGGAGAGACTGAACATCTCTGTCTGTGGCAATTCCCCTGCTCCCCCCTTCACGGCCACCCTAAGGCAGTGATTTAGCAGGAGAGCTTTCCCCCTGAAGGGCTGGGGCTTAGCAGGGATGCTAGTGGCTGCTCTGTGGTCCAAGGATGCAAACCAGCTGCCCCACAGAGCCATGGTGGAGCTGCTGGTGTGGGCTGGGATAATCCTGTGGGAGCTTGATTCCTTGCCACACCGTTACTCATGTTTGTTTACTGCAGGAAATTCATCTTTTTGGCTCATGCTGAGGATTAATTAATGGTTATGGCTTCTGTGACCCTGTGATTAACTCATTTTCACATAATTGCTTGAAGACAAAACGATGTATTAGCAGCTTTTCTTCCTCCCCATTCCCGCTCCCATGGCCTCCGGAGGGACCCAGCACTCAATAAGAACTTGGTTGCTCCTTTCAGATTTTTCTGCTTTTCCAAGACAAATGCTGACCAAGTTTTTAAGTTTGCTATCTGAGTATCACATCATGCAGAGAAAAAGACTTGGCTTAGTCCTAGGACTGCTGCAACCTGGAGCAAAGCTAGGGTGACACCTTTGCAGACTCCTGATGAGAGGGAACATGGTTGGCCACCATGGTTTGTTCTGGACTGCAAGACAGGTCACCTTGAGAAGGGCAAGGATGAACCTTCCTCCTTCATCACCAGGCAGCACCCTGGGTGTTGGGGCTGCAAAGTCTTGGTGTGTGAGACATGGTGAGACAGAGACCTAGTGCAGGGGGGGGATCCATCTCCTCCTGCATGTTGCATGAGACCTGCCTTTGCTGAGAGGTTGGAGTTGTAGCAAGGTGAAAGTGTCCAAATCCTCCCTCCAGGATCTTTTGCAGCATGTCCTGCCTAGAAACTACTCTGCACTAGAATGAGAACAGAGTCATAGAATGCACTAGGTTGGAAGGGACCTTCTAATGTCCTAGTCCAACCCCCTCTGCAGTCAGCAGGGATATCTCTAACTAGATCAGGTTGCTCAGAGCCCTGTCAAGCCTGGCCTTGAATGTCTCCAGGGGTGGGGACTCCACCACCTCTCTGGGCAACTGTGCATGGAGGAGCAGGGTCACCCCTTCTTATATATCCATCAAGAAAAATCACCATCTTTGGGACCACATGGACATGCTTGTGCCAGAGCACTTAGCAAGCAGAAAAGCCTCTCCTCTGGGACGCAGCTTAAACCACCACTGCCAGGGGATTTAGTGGAGGACCTACAAAAACCCCACTGGTCCTCATAGGACCCAGAGGAGAAGAACTGCCATGGTCCTCATGCCTACCAGGGGCACGAAGCCCAGCTTTGGGTACCTTCACCTCATGAGGACCAGGGATGACCAGGAGGGAGAAGGAGGTTGGGAGCCTGGAGATCCATCATAAGGTGACTTGCTTCTGCCAAACCTGGGGCTGCAGCCTTGTCCCTCCTCCAGGTCAGAGATCACTTTTCACCACTGAAAGAGAGGCTGGAACTCACTCTTTGCCTAACCCAGACTCCCGCGGGAGCAGCCGCCTCGCCTCCCACCGCTCCCTCCCCTCCTCAAACCCATTTCAATCTGAGATTATCGAGTTAAAACACCCAGCTGACAGAAGTAATAAGCACTCAGCAGGCAGCCAGAAGCTCTGTTGGGCTTCCCTCTTTCCACGCCCTTAATCTATTTTTCAGAGAGTCTTCAAGCAATTAAGCCAGCCTTTCAAAGCCAAGGAGCTCTAAACTTGGACACCAAGACTTGTCCCTGCTTGTCCTCAGCTCGCAGCTCTGCCCCACCCCGGGTTGCCAGCAGAAAGGGGGACAAGGCAGGAGGGAAGAGCTGTGATTTCTTGTCCAGGGAGATATGATGGTTGGAGAGAGAGGAGGGGTGAGGCCAGGACAGATGCCAGCTCTGCCAAGGTAGATGTGGAGACAGGTGACTATGGGGATTACAGTGCTAAATCCAGGTTTCCTGCATGGAAAGCTGGTAAACTGCAGAAAATGACCCTGGTGTGAAACACTGCCCTGGGGTCTGCCCGTAAGCAGGAAAATCAGGTTACACCAGACAGGGAGACTTACCTCCTTCCTCTGATGGAAGCAAGGGGCACTGGAAAGGTGGTTTCCATCCACATGCTGCCCATCCCACAGGGGCCCAGAAGGAAAGACGATAAAGTTTAAATCAAGTAATTATTTCCTTAATTTCTCTCAAAGCTTCTAATGTCTCAAATTGCCAGAGGGATTTTTTGGTTTGGGTTTTGTTTTGCCTTTTTTTTCTCTTCTCTTTTTCTTTTTAATCTTATTCTTCCCATCCCTCTTTATAGGTTCTAATTGTGTCATTAGTAATTAATTACTTTGGAGGGAGACATTTTCTTTTTAATTAAGAGTAGAAAAGAGGAAAGCTGTGGTGACATGCAGGCATCATTCCACCTCTCGGCACAGACAGGATTCTCCTGAAGCAGTTTCTCTCTCTTGGAGAGCTCATCCTCCCACCTCCACCTCCTTATCCATGGCAAGAAGCTCTTCTGTGCCTTGGCCAAAGTGAGCCAGGGAGTAAATTTTAACTCTAGGAGAGATACATACTGAGTGCAGATTCACACAGAGATGGCAGGCTGGGTAGCGCAAAACCCGCTCCAGTTGTAGCTCCTCACCACAGACCACGGAGAAGACCTCAGGCTCACCCAGGCCCCTCCAGACTTCTGGAGAGCTTTGTGGAAGCTCATCTCATCCCTGCCCTGGAAGCTGAAGAGATAGCACAGCCACACTGTGGAGCCTTTCCTTGGCCACACTGGAGACATACCAGCCTTGGGGACACCCTGAGTATCGCTTGCTGATGCATCTCCACCAGGATCTGCTTGGTGGCTCTGGCACCAGATCTGCTTGGACCCTCTCCCCACCTCTGCAAGCTGCCCAGCTCCTGGGAAGGTGGTGCAGGAAAACTGCACATCCTACCTCCTCTGACACATGGGCAATGGCTCCTGCTGCCGACACTCGCGGCTCCATCCAAGTCAATGTGTTGCTCCATTTGTCACTGTTTGTGAGAGCAGGGAGGAGGCCACTGTGCTGAATGGGGATTGATTGCTTGGATGCTGGCCGGGCTGGGCAGGCAGCCTGGGCTCTGGGTAATTGCAAATTATGCCTTTAGTGGCTGTACGCACCCCAGCTACTGGGAGAACTGGTCTGCTCCCAGACAGGAGGAGGAGCATCAATAGGATGCGATACAGGTCTTGGAAGAGAACAGCAGCCACACACCTTCACTGGGGATTTGCTGCTGCTCCTCAAACTACCTCCAGCAGTTGGTAAAAGTGGTAAGGGGGGTTTGGAGGAGCCTGTGGGAAGCAAAGTGACTGGGAAGGATAAAAAAAGGAATGAAGCCCCACTGCAGATGTAGTTCTTTAAAGGCTACAGCAAAACACAGTGGGAGAAGAGGGATAATTGGCCCTGAATTAACAGCTGATGTTCAGGAAACAGCTCTTGCTCCTGCAAACAGCTGGGAGCAGACACCTGCCCAACACTCAGGAGAATTAAGGGGAAAAAAAAAATCCCCCAAACCTAACACAAACATCAAGGCGATACAAAGGAATGAGCACAAAATAGCACAGGACATTTTATGAGGCCATTATCTGAGATTCAGAGCCCCTCTTGGGCAATGAGCTTGGCCTTGGCTGCCTCCCTGGAAAAGCTCTGCAGAAAGGAAATGAGGGTGAAGAGGAGAAACCACTGAGGTTAATACAGGAACAGAGAGGGTGTTTGGGCAGGGAGTGACAGTCAGAGAGGATCTCAATGTCCAGCAGGTAGCCCAGGTGGGTGGAAGCACAGGACATCATGCCCGGCCAGCCCGGAGGCACTGGGGATGCTGAGCTCGGGGCTGAGCATCCTCTTTTCCCAATGGTTACAGATAAAAGGAGGGATGTGGGGGAGATAATGTGGGAGAGATAATTTGCTGTGGTTTGCGGGTGGAGGAGGGCTGAGGAGCTTGGCTGTCCCCAGCTATGAGGGAACAGGCTCAGAGGTGCAGCAGGGAGGAGGTTGGAGTTTGTTTAGTGGTCCTGCTCCCTGGGCTGAAGGATCCTGGCTGCGGTGGGAATGGGTGCCTGCTCCTGCAGGGTGTTATTACAGCAAGCATGTTGAGAGAAGTGAGGTTTTACTACTCAAATGTGCCGTCCTCTGCCATGGACTACCCTCTTGGAAAGGGTCCAGAGGAGGGCCACAAAGATGATCAGAAGGCTGGAACATCTCTCCTACAGAGAGTTGGGCTTGTTCAGCCTGGAGAAGAGAAGGCTCTGGGGAGAACGTGGGGTCTTCCAGTATCTGAAAGGGGCTACAAGAAAGCTGGGGAATGACTTTTTACAAGGGCTTGTAGTGATAGGACAAGGGGTAATGGGTTCAAACTGGAAGAAGGTAGACTGGAAATTAGAAGGAAATTCTTTACTCTGAGGTTGGTGAGACACTGGCACAGGTTGCCCAGGGAAGCTGTGAATGCTCCACCACTGAATGTGTTCAAGACCAGGTTGGATGGGGCAACCTGGTCTAGTGGGAGCTGTCCCTGCCACGGCAGAGGGGTTGGAACTAGACGATCTTTGAGTTTCCTTCCAACCCAAACCATTCTATGATTCTTTAATAAGATTCTTGGGAGCAGGTGAGCCTTGCACTGGGGATTGAACTTATGGTAGAGAAGAAAATCTGGGATCTTGAGGGATCCTGGGTCTTCCTGAGCTCTGATAGTTTTCTCAACTGACCCATGCTCAACTCTGGGATGGAGTGTTCCACCAAGGCTTCCCTCCTTCCCTTCGATCTGAGTTCAACAGAGGAACAGCATGAAAAAGACAAGAAATCTGAGACACAATTTGAGGCAAGCCAGGAGGAAAAATATCATTATCCACCCATCACTATGGGAAGAGACAATGGACAGTATCACATGGGCCACAAAGCCCAGCCCTGGCCGTTCCACAAGCCCTCTTGAAAGGTGACTGTTCCCATGGGATGGGAGACCAACCTCTCCAATCACACCACTCAGGTGGCAGCCACTGCCCCTCTCCCACACCAGGCACCTCACCCCTGAGGCAAATCGATCTTCTACCAGCTCAAGGAGGCTGCACCCTGCCCCTGCTCCTCCCTCTCACTCGCTTCTTTGTTTTTTTGCCCTGTTTTTATTTTTGAAACTCTCAGGGAACCTCACATTAACTGCAGCTTGGAGAAAGTAATCAAGCTATTTCTAGGCAGAGAACTAATTTAACGCATGGATGACTTTAGCTCAAAAGAAGATATAAGGACACTCAGGCATCCTAAGGGAGCAGAATAATAGGGTAATTTGCACAAGATGAGGAGAAAGGGGAAAAAAAGGGACCACTACTTCTTTTGCATAATCTTCTTTATAAATCTTCTTTCCCCTGTCTGCTGGTCAGCACCACCGAGGCTCCAGACATCGCATGTCTGGCAACACGCGCCAGCACTTCCAAAGGGGCAGGAGCTTGCTGCATCTCTACGTGGCTTCTGCTCACAGGAGTGGAGTAACAGACAAGGTTTTGTGGTTCTTTGGAGTTCAAGGAATGCCCTCAGCCTGTGCCAGGGGCAAGGAGGCAGTGAAATTTCTACTTCCTGAGAGAAATTACACAATTTCCAAATACCAAAAGGGAAGGGAATGCAGGCAAGGCGGGTTGATGTCGCTCAAAATGTTTCCTTCTGGCAGTGAAACTCTAATATTTAGAGCTGCCTGATTATATGGAATAAAAGAAACGTCAGCATGAAAATCATTTGGAGGTGAAAAATTGAAGCTTTCCCTTCCAACTGTGTGGAAACAAGGATGTTTTCACTTTACCAAAATGCTCCGTGACATGTTTTTCCCTTCCCTTCACCCTCCCAACCAACATTTGATTGAAAGCACCACTTTCCTGAAGGAAGTTTCCATTTTGAGACAACTGCCTTTCCTGTCAGTAAAACTGCTCCTGCTGAGGATTTCCAAGCAGCCTTCAAATCCACAGGGACTACCAAGTGGTGGGAATAACAAAGCTGACATGGCAGAGGCACACATGGTCACAAACCCGTGTGCCTGGGCTGGACCATGAGCTGGGAAGGGACGGGCACTGGAGAGCTCAGCACAGCGACCAGCAGCATCCAGAGCAGCCTTGGGATGTATGGCTGGAAGGGATGCTCTCCTGGTTGCAGGGAATTATTCACCTCTGGATTGGACCCAGTAAGTTCTGCCATGAAAGTGGATGATTCTTCTTGTTTTTGTCTTGGATTGGCTCCCTTCCTGGAGTTCCTGCAGCTTTTTGGGGGGATGAGGGAATTGCAGAGCACCTGCTGTAACACTGTGCAGGATCAGCTGCAGCAAGGAGGAGCCTGTTCATAGAACCATAGACTGGATTGGGTGGGAAGGGACCTTTCATCTAGTCCAACCCCCTGCAGGGAGCAGGGACATCTGCAACTAGAGCAGGTTGCTCAGAGCCCCGGCCAACCTCACCTGCAATGGTTCCAGGGATAGGGCATTGACCACCTCTCTGGGCAACCTGGGCCAGGCTCTCACCACCCTCAGTGTGAAAAACTCTTCCTTCTCTCTAGTCTAAATCTCCCTCTTTTAGTTTGAAACGATCACCCCTTGTTCTGTTGCAACAGGCCCTGCTAAAAAGCCATTCTCCATCCTTCTGACAGGCCCCTTTAAGTACTGAAAGCCCACAATAAGGTCACTCCTCAACTTCTGCCCTCAGAAGCAAGATCCAGACACAGACTCATTGTAGGCATCTTCCTGCATCCCTGCCTTGCTCCCTGCCCAACTCCAGCTGTGTTGCTCCAACACAGAAAAAACCAATATAAGTAGGTCAGAGTCCCATTTGTGGGTTATTTAGCACTAGGCGGAGTGACTGGAAGCAGCAGCTTAATGGATGGATCTCACTAGTGAAATTATCCAGCACAAAACTGTGTACCTGCAGGGCACAGAGGTGTGGTCACACCAGAAAGAGTGGAGATTTGATCCCATTGCCAGCGAAGAATGGAAGAAAAGACCCTGTTCCTCTTATCCCCCCTCCTGTTCTCCTCTGTGGCCAGGGCCACGTGCTGGCCCCAGCAGAGCTCGCTGGCTGGATTTCTCCTCCCTGGCTGTGCCAAAAGGAAGTAGGAGACCAGCCTGGCTCAGCCAGGAACAGACTGAGCCTTTTATTATGCTGGTCTGGAGGTGGATTTACAGCCAGCCCAGGGATGCCCTCTCTAGATCCAGCCCACATCTATTTCGACAGAGAAAATGTGGGGGGTGGCAGCTCATTAGGTAATTTCTTACCCCCCTTAACAGCTGAAAATGGACAGAGGAATGGAATGCATGTGGGGGAGCAGCTTTACTCTCTGCATAAAGTCTTAATAAATAATCTTTCATAATGCACTGGTCTTATAAACTTCTCCCCTGGATTCAGCACTGGTGAGACCACACCTTGAGCACTGGGTCCAGTTTTGGGCNCCCTGCTCTTGGCAAAGGCTCCTGAGGTAGCACGGGGTGTGTGGGCTCATTGTAATGATACAGCCCATGTCGAGGTGTTCCCACCCTGGCAGCCCCCACGGAGAGGGCTGGGACTCCCCAGGGGCTGCAAGGGTGGGAAAAGCCCTCCCATGACACCAGAGAGATGGTGCCTTGACATCACCTAAGCTATTGCAACTGCCATAGGTGCTGCTGCAAACAGCAGAGCCCATGCGATGGGGGTCCCTAGGGAGATGGGGTCCCCTGCCTCCCCTCACTAAGCGATAACCCCCATCTCATCCCCAGCTCTAGCTCCATGCTGGTTGCCCAGGCAGAGGAGCACGTAGGTGCTGAGAAGAGGAACTGTTTGGAAACACATCCTTGGGTGGGCTTGGGAAGATCCCATGGATGGAAAGTGAGAGCACTGGGAAAGAACTGTAGCATCTTATTAGTAAAGACCATCTAAGCCTCTAATTAAAATTTGCCTAATGACCTGGCTGCTTTGTCATTTTCACTATCACAGATGTTAATTTAAAGTGACAGGTACTTAGCCAAAGAAGAAAATTAAATTAATTTATTCTTTAAAAAAAAATTAAAGGGGCAGAGAGTGGATTCAGCCGTGTGTGTCCCCCCCCCGCAGTCCCACCACAGGAGAAGATCAATGCTTGCGCTGCAGGGGGACAGGTCTTGGTGGAGAAGGGAGGAGGAACGAGCCATACAGAATGGTTGTTTCTCACCCTTAATCCCCGCTGGAAAGGGGCCCAGCCAATGGGGTTATGCTTCCACAGAGACAGAGGGTCCACTCTACCTTGGTGGCTCCAGTGATGTTTGGGTAGGGTTGTCCCGGCGTTGCCAGTGAATGACATGTCCTGCAAAATGCACAGGCACCAGCAATCAAGCCTGGGTTTTCCTTTGAGGGGAGGGGAAAAGATCCACGGTTCCTCCCTCAAACCCTATTCCTATTCTCCACCTTTTCACTGCAAATAGGACATCTGATGTTCTTCAGCCACAGCCTCGTGTCCTCAGCAGGTGCCCTGCCCCATCTCTGGAGCTACTGCCCTTGTCTCCTCCTCACCACCCCACTCATTTTCAAGAAGTCCACTTGAAAGACTCAAATCTGTCTCAGCAAATTCACTTCCACCTCCCTAGGTCACCCAAAAGTAGAAGGAGGAAGATATCCAGAAAACAATGAACCGATCTCCCAGCAGTTCCCATTTCCCATCCCCAAGCATCCCCTGGGTGCTCCCTGGGGACATGGATCCATCCCTGTGTGCACCCCCCCAATGCCAGCCCTGCCTCTGCCCATGCCCCCACCTGAGTAGGGAAGATCTCTGAAGATCTGATGCCCACACCGTGTCCCAGCCCATGGGACAGGGATGTTGAGCTCCTCTCCAGCCACCTCCTTTCTGGCGCAGTGGCTATGCCAAGGCCAGGCATCAAATCTGCAGCGTTCCTCCCCACCCCTCTCTCTGGTGAGTCAGAGGCTGCAGTGGATTTAGTGCTCAGTGTCAGGAGTCCATACCTCATCGTTCATGCCACATTGATTCTCAATTCCAGCCCTGTAGATTATTTAATTGGGCAGATATCCCTTCAATTTTCTCCTCCAGCGATATTATTGATGGCTGAAGTCTATCCATTTCTTTTCACAGGGCTTCAAAAGGAGCCTGTTAACAATTATAACAACAGTAGAACACTTTGCTTTCAATTGTACTTCACAGCCCCAAATCTCAAACAATCCATTAAGCCCATCTTGGAGATATTAATTGTCACAGGTTCAGTCCAGAGATAGCCAGTGCTGCCCTTTGGGCTGGAATCATTACTCTTCCCTCTACATTTCCCTCCACCAAGTGTTCTTTGAGTTGTGAGCCAGACCAGGGGACTGTGTCCCCATCAATCTCCCAGCAGGAGCTCACAGTACCGTGACACTGTGGTCAGCCAGTGCCCTGGTCCCAGCTCGCCCAGCTCACACCCACAACGGTGTGGGGACCAGCCCTTTGGGCAGGCACCGGGATGGGTCTGGGGGTAAAGGAAGCCCTTGCTTTTCAAGCCCCTGTGAGCCTGCACTGACGATGGGAATCAATAGAGCGAATCCCAGCAAATCCCCAGTGCAGCATTGGGCCATGGCTGGAGATGGTGAAGAGAAACAGGGACATGTCCCAGGTAAGGCAGAAGAGATCCAGGTTGGTCTGTCTGCCTCCTGCCCTCCCTCCCAGTTCCTTTCCTCACCAATGTTCAGATGAAATCTTAGAATCATAGAATAGTTTGGGTTGAAAGGAACCTCAAAGATCATCTAGTTCCAACCCTCCTGCCATGGCAGGGACACCCCCCATTAGACCAAGCTGCTCAAGGCACCATCCAACCTGGCCTTGAACACCTCCAGGGATGGAGCATCCACAACCCCTCTGGGCAACCTGTGCCAGTGCCTCGCCACCCTCAGAGTGAAGAACTTCCTTCTAAGGGAATTCCTTCCATGGGAATAATTTTTCCTGGGCATCCTGTATCCCCAGACTACAGCAATACCCTGGGATGGGAGAGACCCAGCCTCAAATCCCCCTGACTCTGCTGTGTGGAAAGGAGACCAAACCACTCCTCCTCAGGCAGAGGTGGAGCTAGGCTCTTGGGGAAGAGGGGCCACCAGGAGAAACTTCTGCCACTGAAGCAACTCTGCTATCCCCCAGCTTCCTCCGTAAGGACCCCCAGATCCCATCAGTGTGTTTTCTAGCCCACACCAAAGTGGGGAATCTCCTCTGGGCTGGTTTGCAAGGTGAGTTATCTGGAGCTGCTTGTATTTTGCACATGGATAACAGCCACCTTGGTTCCCACTTCATTTGCACATGAGATGGGTCATGCTAAAGAAAAAGGAGCTCTCTTTCCCCAGCAAGTTCCCAGAGCTGCTGAGGTCCTCTTCTGGCACTGGGAGCACCCGAGTGCTTCCCAAGGGGCCTCCCTCTCCTGCAGAGCTGCCCAGGGAGTTCTGCTGTGCCCACCCCTCACTATCTGATGCAGGGGCTGGAGCTGCTGGGAGCAAAATGTGGCAAATCGCTTTGACTCTCGTTTCTCCTCTCCAATGTCCAGTGTCGTACAGGAGAGGAAATGTTTTATTTCAGGCTTTATCCTTTTTTCTCATTTGTGATGGATGTAGTCTCAACCTTTATACTATCTGACAATGAACATTTTACTATAGTATAAAAGCTGAAATTACATTAATTCATTATATTTAGACATTATACTGAATATTTGATTCGCAAGGTGAAATAGCCAGTGTTGGAAGGGAATATTTCGTCTGTGTCCGTGCTGGGCAGAGCCCAGCAGACATGATCTACAGGGGCAATTCCCTGACAGTGGCCCTTTCATTCATACTTTTCCTCCTTCCTCCTGCATCTTCATGCAGAGGGCTGGAGAACAACAGGCCCATGGCTCTGAGCCTTCACCCTGGGAGCTCTCATGCAGCCATCTCACACATCCCACAGACCTATTTTCTCAACAATATGATGCTCCTGTGGCCTCATCCAGCCTCAGCACCGTGGTGGAGCTGCCACACATGCCCCTCGGGCAGCGGGGCTCCACGGGGAACCCTCCTATTGCTGCCACTAATTACTCCGGGACTGCTGGCCATGCGCCACCTCATTAATTACCCACAGGTCGCAGCAGTGATTCTCCCCATCTGAAAGCTGCACTAGTAATTTAATGTTTGAAATGAACTCTGGGAGCACCCGGCAAGTCATTCTGTGCAGGAGAATAGAGTGTGATATCCACAATGGGACATGATGCGGATGGTCTAACAAGACTGCAGCAAGGAGCTGAGCAGAGCCAACTGCTCTGTTGGGACACCCAGAGGGATTCCCTTCACTGCCAGGGTTTCAGGGAGCAAGTGAGGAGGATTGTTGGTGCAGCACCAAGATGGGAGCCACCACTGTGGTGGTGAGACAAGGTGATGCTCAGAACGATGCTGGCCTTGGAAGTGAGTCCTGGTAGAAATGCATCCAAACCACACCATGCTGCGAGGTTATTTGGTGCAGGGAGGGGACAGAGAGCTGCAAGAGCAAGGGGACGGTGGTGGCCAGGGGCTACTGCATCTCTCCAGCATACCAGCTCCACCCTTTGCTCCTCCAAATGCATCTGACCCACTTGCACAAGGTGCTGGTTCATGTATCATCATTGGCCTCACAGCGACATCCAGCCCCTGCTGAGAGCTGCCCTGGGAGCTGAGGATGGGGCTGGTGAGCCAGGGAAGGTCTGGGCTGTGGAGGAGGAGCCTAGGACAGCTGTAACCTCAAGGTGACTCCAGACGGAGGTGTTTTTACAGGGAGCACAATGTGAGAGGCTTGTACACCATCTGCTCCTGATTGCCCTGCATCCAGCAAACCAGGGCACTGCTCTTTCCTACATGCTAAATATACTCCCTTAAAAAAAGAAAAAAAAGGAACAAAAAAACAGAAAAAGAAGGCAGACAAGGAAATGAGGAGTATAAACAAAGACTTCATGGAGACCAGAGGCTTCATCGTGCTCTTCCTGATGCATCAAGCCCCTTCCTCTATTTACTCTGTCTCTGTCTTACATTTTAGAGCAGAAACACACTATTACTGTATTTCTATAGCTCTGGAAGCAGGCATCTGCATGCCCCCCCCAGCCCCATGTACAGCCATCTGCACTGCTGACAGAGCTGAGAGAGTCAGGCCACCCCTCTTGCTCCGCTCCTTGCTGAAGCTGAGGAGGCAGGTTGGAGGTGAGGGATTGGACAGTCAGGGGTTGGTTTATAGACAGAACTCCTAGAGAGGGATGGCTTCAGCTGCCTCTGGCACCCACTCTGCCCTAGGAGGCCCAGCAGCAGACCCAGCTCCACCACTGGAGCTGGTCCATGGCCATCTCCATCCCTGCCAGTGCCTTCCCTGGGGGTCTCACCAACAAGCCATGACCTTCTCAGCAGCAAGTCCCAAAAACCAGATGATTTTGCCTCAAGTATGACCAAAGGCCCCTGTAAACCCTTTTGGGACCACACTGATGGCCATGGTGTTGGGCAGTAGGTAGGACTCGAGCTCTCAGGTCCTTGCCTGTCTTGTGCCACAAACCCAAGACAACCTGGGACAAGCTGCTTTCTCCCCTCTGAGCCTCCACTTCCCAGTACTGATCTACAGCCTGAACTCTCCAAAGCAACGCTGGCCTTTTGCAGTAGATGTGCAGCAGAAAGCTCAAACATACGGACACACTGCAGGCCACCACCTCACTCCCAGCAAGCGGGTGCCCACAGCTGGGCAAGCTGAGAAAATCCAGTTTGCAGGAGGTGCACGACAGCTCTAAGTGATGGAAATCCTCCTTCCTTGGGCAGAGAGAGAGAGGAAAGGGAAGGAAAGATTAAAAAAAAAGCTCTTTCTGGGGAAATTAAATTGGACTTCAAATTTACAGGGTCTTCATTTTGTTCTGGTGATAATGAATTAAGCTCTTGCTGGCAGTTATATTGCTGCAGAAATAAGTACCAGTTAAAAGCACTTTTGGAAACTATGGCTTTCATTTTAAAGCTGCCACAATTTACATTTAATCCATTCATTAATTCATTTATTTATGCTGCTCAGGTACAAACCTCACATCTCTCCTTTCCCAGGATGCACTGAAATGCTGCTTTTAACCCAAAACCAGTTTCCACACAGACCCAGGGGTTGGGGCAGGGCACATTTCCCTGTGAACACTTTGCTCAGCATCACACAGGGCCCTCCAGCAGCTCTGGCTTGGACACTCTAGACCCAACCTCCACCTTCTTGGGACTGAAGACACAGGCAGATGTAAAAGATATACCATGAGCTCTGCACTGACCACCTCTGAGAGCTGTGTGGAAGAAGCTGCATCTCTTGGAGCTCCTAACAGCACTCCAGATCAGATGATCCAGAAAATGGGCTTTTGCCTTTGCACGGCAGGAGGAAAATCCCAGTGACCTGCACTAATGTTCTGGCTCCCTCTCACTAAGAATCTCCCTGCTGATGTGGAGCAAGCCTGCACACCTGTGACCACAGAGCACTTTGGAGGTGGAGGAACGGGACGGGAGTTTCCAGTAACTATAAAAACAGGCAACAAAACTCCAACTGCCTCTGAGGCCAGCCTTGCCCCCACAGCCCTCAGGGGCACCCATGGGCAGTGTCCATGCTGCCATCCTGCTAGCAAGGAGTGTTCCCCCAAACCAGCTCCCCGATGGCCTTGTGAGGACAGAGCGTTGAACAGGAGCCATGACCTGGAGGTGAACAGCCCATTACCCTGATTAATCAGAGACACAGAGAATGCTGTGTCCTGCAATAACTGTACCTCTGCTAGGTGCCCCTGGTCCAGGTCTGCACATGAACCTATCCCCACTTCCCTCCCAATGTGCACCCCTTACTTTCCACAGCCCCTCACACAGATGTGACACTGATTCTTTGCCTCTTCCCACACCCCAGCTCCTCTAAAAGCACATCTGATCCAGGTTTCTGCTCCACAGCACATGTGCACAGAGGTTTTAGCAGGGTCAGGCTTTCAGAAACCAAACCCAATTCTTCCGTCACCAAAAGATCTTGCCTCTCCCTTGGGGTGACCTGAACTGTGGTAGTTTCTTGCAAGGATTTGCTCCCAGCCTGAGAGTGCACAGACAGGCTGCTGTGTGTGGTCATCACCCCAGCATCTTGCAGAGAGCAGAAGCGAGATGGCAGCCTGGCAAGGGTACCCCCCAGAGGGAACGTTGCCTCCTGCCAGTACCATGTATCTGCTCATTGCCTTCAGCATCTCCAGAGCTCCACACCACGGCCTTGCACTGGGATTCCGAACCTAGAGCTTCAGGGAGGTTCCAAACCAGCCCAGGCACAACCCCACCCCAGCCAGTTCCCCTGTGTGGGAAAGCTCTGCAGTTCCTCCTTGGTCTGATAGCACTGCAGCCCCACCACTGCACTGGGAGGGACTGGGAGCAGCGGAGGCTCTGCCTGCCCACAGCTAAAGATACAGAAGAGTGAGAAAAAAACAAAGACTGGCTCAACAAAAAGGCCCCTCTGTGCCAGGGGCTGCCAGAGACAGTAAGTCCCTCTGCCCCTTACAGGACATAGGGGGAATGGGACAAAACTAGAGGGGGGTAGATTCAGATGAGACATTAGGAAGAAGTGCTTCCCCATGAGGGTGGGGAGACACTGGCACAGGTTGTCCAGAGAGGTGGTGGAAGCCCCATCCCTGGAAATTTTGCAGGCCAGGCTGGATGGGACTCTGAGTAACCTCGTCTAGTGGGAGGCGTCCCTGCCCATGGCAGGGGGGTTGGAACTAGATGATCTTTGAGGTCCCTTCCAACCTTGACAATTCTATGATTCTATGACATCTCTGCAGGAGATGCTCCGTCTTCCAGGAATATGGCTACTGGTTTGCCTTGAGCAGCCCCCATCCCACTTCCACCCCCCTCTGGCACAGTGTCTGCTCCTCAGTGGGTGTCTCAATGCAGGCACCGGCCCCATCAGTGGCCCCGGAGCCACAGGGCTCCTGCCAGCCCCGGGATCCCAAATACTCCCGTAATTTATATGGCAGTTTTCATTACTTCCCTTCTCCAAAGACTTGTTCAATAAATTACCGGTTTATGAATTCCAAAGTGCTCTGTGCAGCCCTGAACAAAAGGGAAGGAAAAAAAAATCCCGCCCAGACCAGCTCTAATGGGAGAGCTTTTCATCCTGTAAAGAAAGTCATTACTAAAATGATATCCCCTCTTCCCCATGCAGGTAACTCTGCCAGAGGACAGCAACACCCTCACTGCTACTGTAGTGCCCAGAAGTACCAACTGAGCTCAGGGCATGGGAGTCCCTCGTTGCCCAAAATGCCACATAGACATTGCAAAAAGATCTTCTTTAAAAAGCTGAGCCATCCATGAGTATGGGAGGTGGAGGGAAGGTCTTAGGAGAAGATTAAGCAAGGACAAAAAGTCCTATTTCCTAGCACTTTGGCCAGCCATGAACCCATGGCTTTGCCCACTGTTGTGGGCTGGATTTCCTTTAGCAGCATTATTCTTGTTCATGGGCCATCCTGTCCTTCCCCTGACACTGCTGGTAACTGGAGGGCATCCCTCTGATCAGCCTCCACATCGTGCAGGGTTTGTGCCTTGCTGTGCCCCCTCAGAGAGCAGAGACACCGCAGAGGGACCTGGTGGGTCCTTTAAATCATATCTGAGAACTGCAAGTGGTAGAGGGAGAAAGAAGAAGAAGCAGGGACTGATGCATTCATCACAAGAACATAATAAATCAGAGATGAACAGCAGGGGAGTGGGAAAGCTGCTGGCTGGGTGAGATGGGTGGTGGCAGGTTGGAGGTGGCTTGCTGCAGATGCCAAGATAGAACTTTGACCAGAGCTGTGGTCTTCCCTTTTCTAGCCCCATCCCTACCTATTCCTCCAGCCTCGATTTTCCCCCAGGCTCCAAAGCAGCTCCAGTGATGCTGAGCCAGGGCCAGGCACAGAAACATGGGCAGGCAGGAGGCTCCATGGGGGGATGTGAGGGATGCTGCCACTCATCAGCAGTGCTGTCCTGCACAGCAGCCAGGAGTGGGGAGAGAAGAGGGCAAGCTGCCAAGCAGAGAGAAAGCCCCTGCAGAGCTGCCTCCGGAGCCTTTCCACTCTGCTGGGCAGCAAACAGGGGGAGCAAAAAGTAAAAAAAAAAAAGAAATCAATAACCACCACCCACTGTGTCTCCATCTGCCATTGATTTATGGCCCTACTGAAAAGCCTTGCTGTCCACAATTATTGGGCAGTCAGCTCCTATTTGCCATGATTTCCTTACCCCTCCTTTCCACCCACCTCCCCGGCGGACCCCATCCTGCCACATCCTGGCGTACAGTGCTCTGACAGCTCCCAGCATGCTTGGTGGCAGGGTCCCAGCTGTGTCCAGTCCCACGGTGGGACGGTGGTTGTTTGTCAGCCTCAGGTCTGATTCTTCAAGCTGGAGCACCAAAGTGGGAGCAGGGATGTGGGCATCTTGGACACAGAGCAGCAAGGGGGAAAAGAGCAGTCAGGTGGACGGCAAGTAAAGCCAACCAGAAAATTACATTTTGCCCTGAGCTGCTGAAAATTCAGCTTTATCTCACAAGAAACCAAAAGCTGAGCACAAGATTTCCTTTCTAGCCTTCTTGACAATCTTCCCAGCTCAATTTTGCTCTTCTGGCCATTTCTATCATATGTCACACTGACCCAGGAGGTCAGATTGATTCAGTCAACCAAGCTCTACAAGAGCAAGAGCCTGCTGGGTGAGTTCCCAGAGATACACGTTTCATTATACCAGTGTTTCCTCAGGAGGAAAAAAGGGCTGTGTCAGAACATAATCAAGTGTCCTAAGAGTCAGCAGCCTGGTGCCTCCATCTGCAGAGCCCAGCCCAGCCACCTCCACCACCCCGCACAGAACCAGGGACACCTCTGGTGGATTAAAGTGCTTTGCCTAATTCCAGTGGCTGCCCAGCCTGTGCCCGCTGGCCTCCTGCCCAGCTCCAGCTCCCTCATGGTCCAGCCGAGATAAATGGCCCTGAAAATTGAGGCAGTAACATTGCCTCCCCAGGGCCAGGCTCAGCTTTGGCAAGGGGAGGATGCTGCACAAGCAGACAGGGCTTGGGTGAGGAGATGGAGGGCAGCTCAGCTCAGGGCTGAACATCTTCAGCTGTTGGTTCTCACATGCAATGTCACCAGGTTGTGGTGCAATGCAAGCAATGATGTCTTGGAGACCAATGCTATGGAAGAGACATGTCAGGGATCAGTGAACAACCCAAAGGGGTGAGAGGAAGGAAAAAGCAGTTTGGACAAACCGGTTGAACAACCAGCTCCTTATGGGAACTGCTGGGAATAACGGGACAAAGCTGTGACCCTCCCCTTTGGGATGTGAAGCATCAGTTCCTGTTGGGGCACTTCAGTCATTTACCCTGTGGGAACCCCTTCAGAGACTCTGATCTACAGGGGAGTCTGGAGAGCAAACACTGCTTGTGGCCATGGAGCAGACAAAGCTGGATGTAAGAGCTGCCAGGTTTATGTTCACCTGAACCCACAAAGTAATGATTATTTTAACTTTGTTTTGGTGAGAAACTGAGATATTATGGAAGGGCTGATTGCAGGAATAAGCCCTGAATTAGTACTTTGACCTAAATCAATTTGTGATTAAGTGAACGAACAAATAAAAATAAGCCTACAACTGAGGATCTTGATTTCAAATAGAGTGGACATCAAGAAACAAAAGGAATTGTTTAGTGAAGTCAGCTGGAGAGAGGTCATGGACACAAAGATGCAGGATGCCCGGGATTGCATCAAGTGAGGAGGTGTTAGAGCTGCAAGAAACTCCAAGCAGAAGGAAGGAAAACTAAAAATAAAAGCTTGCAAAGAACTTACAAGATAATGGACTGAGCAGTCACTTGAAGAAAAGTGTTTGGAAGAAGCAGGGACCCTGCACAGATTGGAAGAGAGGAGTCCTGGAATGGAGGTCACAGAGGCCACCAAGTTTTCAACAAAGTAGAAACTGCAACAAGTCAGAGTTAGACCTTGCAAAAAAGTGTTGAAACAAATAGCTAGTTCTAGAGCCTCAGAACCTTTCTGGCTTAAAGAGGGAAAGAAAAAGGGTTGTTATGTGAGAAGAATAGGGAAAAGATTAAAGGACAGCTCAGGGCACATTCCAGCACTACTTGACCTCAGTTTTCAACCAGGGTGAGACTCCCCATGGAGGTAAGAGACGCATAAGGAAGTGGAACTGGGAAGCAGGAGACAGGAGCGAGCAATTCCCTGGAGTGGTGAAGAACAGGCACAAGGGAAAGCATTTCTGCTGGCAATTATTTTTATTACATCAAGATAAAGTATTATTGGTTAGGCATACAGCACACGGGGGGGCTGTATTTAAATACGAGACACAAGCCCATCAATCTGATCTCGTAGAGGATGAGGCTTCACAGCAGATCCAGACAGCAAGGCTAATTGGAAGTAAGTAAACAACATTAGGAGGGCTTAGCAAGGGGAGATCACCCAGACTAAGTGGATTACTGCATCCCCTTGATCTGCAGGATCAACGGTTCTCATCCTGGACAGACCTAATGCACCTGAAGATGAAGACTTCAGGAATATACAGAAGAATCATTACATGGGCTAGGACAGAGGAAAGACAGGGAGGCAGCAAAGATGAGAAACTTCACCAACCTGAGATCAGAAACCAGATCTCAAAGGCAGCTTCAGAAGGTCTGCAGATGGGAACCACCGCATGGCCATGGCAGCACCAGAGGGATGCTGTCTTCTATGTAGGAATCCTCCTTTTATTTGATCATTAAAATAAAATTCTCTTATTCTGCCCAAGGCATACAGTGAGACCAAGCCTGCTCAGCACTTTGAACAGAGTCCTCGTTCCCCAGGGGAAAATTCAGATGAGATTGGTTGCAAAATAGGAAGATGGGATATTGTATTGCAAGACTTGAGTACTCTGGAAGTGGAATGAAATTGTAGCACAACAACATGAGGTGTAAGGCCAGGTACTTGGATTAAAATGATTCTTCTCTGTATTTTTGCCAGTCCCTCTGGCAGGACCAGTTTGATAGAAGGAGGATTACGAGACAACTCTGCCACGTGGCTGTGAATGAGACCAACACAGTCTGGGTATGTAGAGAGGAAAAGCACATTCCACTTGTAGGGTCAGGAGTAATCTGCTGGAGGGAGGAGACACAACCTGCGATCTGGCCACCTGTGTTCTGAAGAAAAGGAGAGCACGAGGAGGGAGCCTGTGTTAGCAAAACAAAAGCCAGGAGGGAATATCACTGTCAGCTATAAATACACAAAAGGGAGGAAAGCTGTTGAAGCCAGAAGACAATGTTGGCACCAGGACATATCGGCAGGAACTGGCTGTGCATAACTGTAGAAGGAAATGTCCAATTATTGCCATGATCCAGCTTTGGCATTGCATCAGAGATTTTGCCTGAGGAGCCAGCCCATGAAGGAGGCTGGGAGATACTGCATCCATGGCAGCGGAGGACCAAAGTAGACATCCCAGGCTCCTCTCCAGTCTCGTTTCCCAGGAGCTCTTACCTACAGGAGGTGCCGGTTTTTTGGGGTTTCTTCTGTAACATCCTCTGTGTCTCCTCTGGGTGGAGGAGAACCTGTTAGTATTTAATACTGAAACTCTTGTCCACAGATATTCTGCATGGAAAATCTGAACCGATCATCTGCTTTCTGGGGAGGTTTTTGTGCACTTGTGTCCTAGTGATGAAGGGTGAGAAGATGGAACAGGCAGGGTAGGGGTCAGCAGTCACCAAGGGTTAGGGCAGCAGATGCTCTCTCCAAAGCAGAGGGGTGGCATGGCAGCAAGACCAGGCAGCCATCATGCCAAATCACCCTGGTCTCCCATGGCACACACCCCCCAGGCTCCCAGCCCTGCTCTAGCAGACAAGCTGCTGTGCACACTTGTCCTTCCAGCCAATGCCATTCCTAATGGGATCAGAAGAGTAAACCCAGCATTCCCTGGACCAGAAAGAGCAGGGACTGTTGTTGACCAAGGCTGAGCACTCCTGGCACAGGGCAGGAGCACAAGTTCCTCCTTTGTCTCCTGCTCTAATCCTCACCATCCACCCAGGACTTCATCTTTCCTTGTGCCTGCTCAAGCCTTAGTCCCATGGAGCCATGTTGCCAACAGCCCTGCACCAAAATGGATTTCATGGTCTGAGAAAATCTGTCTTCAGAGCAGCCAAAGCACCCAGAAATGCTGAGCAATTTTGGATGGTGCTCCATGCCCAGGGCTACCCAGTGGTGGAAGCTGCCAAGGAGCATGCCCACAGCTGACGTAGCACTCCAGAAATAGGGTGCTGCCACTGAGACTTCAGCCAACTGGAAGGAGATCAATTCGGGGGCTGTATCTCCCCATGCTGACCAGTACTAACTGTGCATTCATTGGCCAGAGCACAGGGACAATGTGTGCCAAGCAGGCCAGTAATTATGAATGAGACACAGGCTGGCATCAGGTGATGGGGAAGCCTGAGCAGCTTATGACCAGCAAAGAGGGCAGTGATGACACATGGGTCCCTCGCAGGCTCACACAGTCCTTCCCTGCCTGACTTTGCTGTCTTAGCCTTCAGTGACTCTCTGCTACATGTTCAAAGGCACCCAATAATGTTTGGTCAAGCCCTGAGCTTTCAAGCTGGCTTTCTTGAACCCACCTTGCACAGGTCTGATGGTCCAAGGTCACCTGCTTCTCACTTCCCCAGGTGCACCCACCTGCACCCTCCCCATGGCCACAGAGGAGAGAGCTCCTGCACCCTTTGCATCCCTGCACCCCGAGGTGCATATGAAGCCTTTGAGCAGGGGTGCAGCTCCATGAGAAGCATCATCTACTCGGCTTCTACCCCCCACTCCACACTCCTGCTCCATCACCATGGAAACCCAGCAGTGGGAGTCAGGTTGCTTGGCAACGTGAACACCCGGCTGGACCACGCTGCTGACCCCAGGCATAGGGCTTCCAGAGGGAGTTTGGTGCTTGCAGAGATACTCCCCACCATGAAGGGGCTGAAGCAAGAAAGGGGATGGTGGGAGAGCAGTCCCAGACCATGGGAGGCAATGGAATAAGTGGCTACCATGGGTGCTGCAGTGGCATCTCTCCAGGGGTGCCCCATCCATCCTGGAGCAGCAGTGATCCCTCCCCAGGCCTGGGAGCATCAGTGCCACCAGCTAATGACTTCAACAGGCCCCTAAAGTGACCCTGTTGATGCTCCAGGTTCTGTTTACATTGCAGGCAGCTATAGACAGGGTGGGACAGCTTTGTCTCTGCCTCCGCCACCTCCTTCATAGAATCATAGAATTATAGAATAGAATCATAGAATTGTCAGGGTTGGAAGGGACCTCAAAGATCATCTAGTTCCAACCCCCCTGCCATGGGCAGGGACACCTCCCACTAGACCAGGTTACTCACAGCCCCATCCAGCCTGGCCTTCAAAATTTCCAGGGATGGGGCTTCCACCACCTCTCTGGGCAACCTATGCCAGTGTCTCACCACCCTCATGGGGAAGAACTTCCCAATGTCTCATCTGAATCTACCCAGCTCTAGTTTTGATCCATTCCCCCTAGTCCTACCACTACCCGACATCCTAAAAAGTCCCTCCCCAGTTTTCTTATAGGCCCCCTTAAGATACTGTGCTCTCTGAAGCACAGCCCTTCTCCCCGAGGCTTTTAGGCACAGCAAAGTTTTCCAGGAGAAAATGCAGGGCCCTGGAAGAACCAAGCAGCGAGCAATCCCATTAAATCTGATAATGAAGGCAATTGCAAGACGCATATCCTTCAGCACACACTCTAATCTTCACCAGATGAAATACAAGAAGGAAGATCACTGAGGTATGAGAAGTTAGCATTTGCAAAAGCCGCCTGAAGAACCAGACTACCTGAGAACAAGAGAACAGATAAAAGCAGCCATTACAACCTGTCAACGTCTGCAATAGAAACAAAGATAGGGCCAGCAGATCCAGACACACAGAGAGCCACGTGCAGCCTCTAGCAAGGGCTTTGCACTAGGTGTGGGTTGCATCATCCCAAGGTAGATGACAGCTGGGGATATCACCCAGAGTAGCACACAAAGTAATTTTTCAGGAACATGCACAAAGGTACAGAGTGTACAGTGCATGCAGCTGCAGAACTTAGCAACGTCGGCTCTGGGGCCCGTTTGGCTCTGGTACAAGGCAAAAGAATACAAATAAATAAAAAAGGAGTGTGATAAAGCATGCATAGCTCTTACTAGGGTCAGCAGAAATGCAAGGAAATGCAAAGCTGACAAAGCTAGCTTAAGCAAAATAGTCTCAACCAGGATACAGAGAGAAAAAGAGGAGCTGCTATCCTGTCGCAGTTGAGACGGACGAGTGACGCAGATCTCTCGTAGCAATAGCAATAGCTCTTTATTACTGCAGGCAAACCCTTTTTATACATATGGTTACATATTGTGTAATTCATTCATTGGTTAAGCATATTACTAGCATGCTGTCTATTGGCCAATAGCTTACGCATACTTTTGCTCACAGTTAGGACAACATCTCTATCTTGTTATTGCAGTTTCACCCTTGTACTTGTTTATCCCTCATTTTCACAGGCACGGTCAAATCGCCAAGGTCGAAAAATATTATTGAGGCCTGCAGTCCAGCTGCAAACCTCTACACCATCCCAGGTGGTGGGAGATGAAAGCCAGTTTAGATGGCGGTGAGCAGGGGAGGGGAGGTTTGATGTGACCACAAGCACACCAGCACAACCAGAACACTGACAGCAAGTTCCAGGATCACTCAAGTGGAGCAAACTCTGATGGCAGCAGGAAAACCATAAAGACACATCTTGCGGTGGAAGAAAATAAGTGACTGATTGGAGGCAGAGGGTATCTGAAGAAGTCATAAAAAAAAAGTCAGCTGAAGCCATCTCATTTCTGGCTCAGCAACAGAAGTATCAAGGAGGAGGCATGGCCAACACATGGGGAGCTATGGCACACAAGGACCCAGTGAGGGCATGGGAACTGGTCAGGAGCCCTGGCACTGCCCTACGGCCAAGGGCAACCCTGCACTGTCATGGTTGAGCTGCAGCAGCTCCTTATGGCCAGAGTCGACAGGTCACTGAAACTGAGATGTCTTCAACAGGTGCCAAAAGGCTGGCTCTACTGGGCAGGCCTGGGGCTGCCAGAGAAGCTGCTATTGCAAGCCATGGACTGCTGAGCGTTTCCAAACCCACTGTGAAGAGAAGGAATTACTGGTGAGACATCTGGCAAGCTTGTCCCAGCTCTGGCCCTTCCCAAGCTCCTCCTCCCACAGGAGCAAAAGCCACCTGCCCTCACCGGACATCTCCACAGTCTGGAGCTCTCTTGGCTGACTTCCACCTGGATGCTCACATAGACATGACATCAGAGATGACTGCCCCCAGGGGAGCATCCCTGACACACCTCCTTGCCAAGGCTGCCACAGCTGATCTTAAAAGCTGCGAGTGGATCACAGGCCTGGTGCAGAACCTCTTGGAGCCTCTGAGCAATTGGAGGAGGTGGAAGGCAGATGTATTCTCCAACTCTACAGAGTTCTACGGAGACTTCTTCAGAGAAAGTCATCAGGATGAATTGTGCAACAGGCTCCTCCAGCTCTGAGAGACAGCAGAACAAAGGAGAAAAAAAGATTGACCCCAGAGCCTGGACTGATATTGAACGGAGAAGGAAAGAAAGAGTAAGCCCAAGGACAACACAGCGGAGAGTGCTGTGAGTTATAAAACACCAGCAGAGACATTCAGCATGGTGTGGTATGGCAGAGAGGTTATTTCCCCTTAAAATGAAAGCATAAATAGCTAGGATTGAGACAGCTGTATAAGTGTGAAGCACCAGGAAGAAGAGCTGAGGCCCTCTGCTCACCTGTAACCCATCCAGGAGGACCAGCCCACAGCAGACAGATAAACTACTCCGACCCTGAGGAAGCCATGACCTGTGCACAGAGGATTGTGATGATTATCTCTTGCCCAAGTGACTCCAAGAGGAGCACAGGCTAGCCACCATCGGGCTGAGTCATATGGTGACATTGCTCTCCAGGTGCAACATCACTGATGAACTAATCCCACCAATGAAGAAGATGCAGAGCAGTTATATTACTTATAGACCACCGGACAAGCTCACAGACCAGGTAGTGACAAACCACGGCAGGTGAACACACCAGGTCTGCAGATCCATTCAGAGAAGGCCCTGGCTGGGATGTTGCTGCTGCCAACTGCAAGCCCCTAGCAAAGCCAAGCAGCTGCATGGGAAACCAGAGAGCTCCTGTGAGGAGCTTTTCCCAGGAGACTCCAGTTCTGCACTACCTGGGCAGCTACAGGCATGTAAAGTGAATCAGCAGAATGGGTAAGGAAAGGACAGCAGCAACACTTGCCAATTCATGCCAGTTTTTCCCCCAAAAGCCACTCTACTAAGCCCTGGTGGGACGAGAAATGGCAGCTAAGGGAGGGGGGCAGCTCTCCTGGTGCCAGCAGAGATGCCCATCTCACCCAGCTCTGCTCACACAGCCATGAAAGCAGGATCAGGCAGGTGGATCCCCAGCAGGACTTGCATCCACAGGCCATGGCACAGGGCAAGTCTCACCCCAAAGAGTAAATTTTCAAAGGCATGAGGATACGCAAGCGCAATATAACAACATTTTAAAGACATGAGAAAGCAGCATCGCCCCATATGAGGATACACCAGTTTAAATAAAGCAGCCCTGGATCCCAGGCTGGGGGTGGGCAATCAGATTCCCCAGTGATCTGTCACCTCCATCCCAGTTGGCTTAGATCAGCTTTTTAGGGGCTCCAGGGGAGCACTGAGGGGCCTTGATCCAATCCCACCACCACAGGTGAGCCACCCACCCTGGGAATATTGCACTCTGAAAGGTCTTTGTGGAACCCAGTATAAAGGGTCACCAGTGGGTGGGTTGGGTATTTTTGGTGAAGAGCTGCTCATATTTTATTTATTTCCTTCAGGATTTTTACTTTTTGTGTGGAGGTAAGCAGCTAATTGAGTTCAGGTTCTTCAACTAATGAAGAAATAAGCTGAATAATTAATTATTTGAAGATAAATTATTCATGGCCAGTTGTGATTGGAGTGTGGGAGCAGGGGGCTTGGAGTATTCTTTAGTTATTTTCATCTTAAATAAGAATAATGCATGGAACCATCCCACCCAGCCCCTCTGAATCACAGCTGTGAGGAGAGATGGCTGGATGGGGCTGTGAGTAACCTGGTCTAGTGGGAGGTGTCCCTGCCCATGGCAGGGGGGTTGGAACTAGATGATCTTTAAGGTCCCTTCCAACCCTGACATTCTATGATTCTATGACTCAGGGGGGACCAGCTTGTTTCAGAGACTTCCAGTACAAGGTGATATCCCAGATGAGCTGGCACTAGACCCTTCTATCACCTCAGGCCCCTGTGGGGATGCCAATGGAGTGAAGTTTCTGTGGCCATGTCAGGGCTGTCCCCTGGGCCAGCCTTCCTCCTGAAGCCACCTCAGAAATCCCCCATTTACACATCACACTATGGCCAACCAGCTGCTCTGCTCCATCCCTCTCATTCTCACCTCCTGCTTTTCACACCTTGCTCCAGGCCTGACCTCCCAGGTTGGCACAACTCACTTGACCTGCTGGCTAATGAGCCATTAGCCACAGTGTGAACAATGGTTATTAGAGAGGGCACTGATTGCAGCCAGCAGACTTGTCCTGGAAACACCCCACAGCTCAGAGCCAGGGCACCACTCTCTGGAAAGGGGTCACCTGGGACTTGAGCAGCCCTTTGCTCGCTGGGCATTGGGAGCAGCCCCTGGGGCAGCTCCCTGTGCTGCCAGCAGAGCCTTTTGATTACTCACCATTTTAAAGAATGATCTTTTGCCCTCTGCATGTACATACAAACAAACTGGCTTTTTGTGCTTCCCAGCAGCTTGTAACAGCAGCTTTGAGTGGCCCCGTGGAATGGTGGGATGACCTAATCCCACTGCTGCCACTGGGGCACCTTCAGCTCAGTATTTGCTCCCCCTTGCTGTGCCTCCGTCACAGCCCACCAGCAATTTTACCTTTGCTCATCAAGTTATTAAATAACACCGATCCAAGAAAATAATCCATGAGACATCCCAATGGAAACAAACATTCATTGATTCTTCCTTTAATACCTGCATTTTGAAAGGCATCAGTGACACACCCAGCAAATAAGGACCCTTTTAATTCATAGAATGGTTTGCGTTGGAAAGGATCTCAGAGATCATCTAGTTCCAACCCCCTGCCATGGCAGGGACACCTCTCACTAGACCAGGTTGCTCAAAGCCCCATCCAATCTAACCTTGAACACCTCCAGGGATGGAGCACCCACAACCTCTCTGGGCAACCTGTGCCAGTGTCTCATCAATTGTCCATGATGCACCTGAAGAAAACAAAAGATCACATGGTACTAAGCCAAGGGTCTTGAAGAAATCTTAATACACCCAAATCTTAATGCTCTGTAGCCATGCAGATGCCTCCAGACCTGCCATAAAGGCCCCACTTCAGTTTGACTTACTCTTCACCAAGCCATGTCAACTGTATTTCCAGTGCCTGCTCCTTCACTGGTAACATTTCTAATGGATTTTCTCATGAATTTGCCTCAGGCTGAGCCAGTTTCTTCCCCAGGAGCTGCTGCTGGCTTGACAGCAGCCCTGAAGAAAAGGACTTGGGGGTACTGGTGGACGAGAAGCTCAACATGAGCCGTCAGTGAACACTTGCAGCCCAGAAAGCCAATCGTATCCTGAGCTGCATCAAGAGAAGCGTGGCNACTGGGATCTCTCCAGTTCCTGGGGAATCTCCTGGCTTTTGAAGATCTGGGTGGAAGAAGTGGCAATTGATGGTGAACTGCCTGGCTGCCAACTTCAGGGCTCCACACTTAGGCTGACAAATGTTAGATGCTCTCCAGGTTGCCCTGCACCTTCCTGCAGTGCCAAGGGTCAGGTGTGTTCCCCAGCCACAGCACTGTCTGTGGCAAATGCATCTTCTGCATTTGGAATATCTCTGGAGCATTCCTACCTTTTCCACTCTGCTATTTACAATTTTACCATCTAATAGCCATTTTTGACATGGAAATAATTTCCCTGCTCTATTTAAGTGCTTTCTTATTGTCTTTGACCCTTCTGGTCATTCATAGTCCATTAGTTTCTTTGATTTCTTTCAACTGCTACCTGTATTTTTAGGTAACACTTTTCCTTTTTTTAGCTTTTGCCAACACGTTAATTTGTTTTCTCCCTCCTCCCTTCACCTGTGCACTATTGAGAATGCAACAAAAAATGCCCCCATTTCACAACACTTGTAGTACAACACGTGGCTTTCTGCCTTGTCCTGGCATCCTGGCAGAGGCTGTGGTCAAATCATGTTCTCTCCTGATTCAGGCAATCATGGGTTTTCTCTTTATTTTTTCTTTTTCCCAGCCAGCAATTACTGTTGCTCTGTTAGTGGGAACAAGGGTTGTTCATGGGCTGAGCTGCAGTGAGCACAAGCTCTGCACTATGAAGTCATCCATTATTTCAGTTTGGTTGGGGGCTGTTTTGCTCCTGAAGTCACCCCTCTTTCTACCCCCAACTCTTGAATCATGTCCCTAAAGCTTGCAAACAGATGGTTCAGCAATTATCCTGTTTGCCAGTAAAACCTCATAGCATTAAAGCAGGCTCACATCCATTCTCCAACTTTTTAGATCCCTGGGCTCCTGCAGGTCAGTATCATCTGTGCCTCCACACACCTACCAAGGTCTTGCCCCTCACCACCACCCCCACCAGTTCTGCTGCCACAGGAGGGGTTTTAGTCCTTGCTTTTAACACACTGAAAGCCACAGGAGACACTCAGCCCATCCTAACCCTAATCAGCACTTCTCCTCATGGCCAGACATGAAGAGCTATAGATGCTGTATTACCTTGGTCCTCATTAGGCAAACAGAAGGTTTCCTTATGGGCCCCTTTTCTGCTTGAGTCCAGACCTTGGAAAGGGCTCAAACCTGCATGTTGATAGCCCCGCTTAGGATAAACCCCCATTTCAGTTAACTCAGAGGTTAGTACTTCTGCAAGGCAGAGGCTGAGACACCAGCATGCCAGCCTGACCACAGACAAGGCAGGCTGGAGCTGGGACCTACAGCAGGGAAGATTTATAGGGAGCAGGACCCATGAAGAGGAGAGTCATGCCATTTACTTTCCATTATTGCTCTGCAGAGGTGTGTGCCCATGGCACATGTTCAAGCCCCACATTCTTCCCCTATCCTGAGGGCTACAGGCCAATTCCTCCATCACTACCTCCAGCCCTGCTCTCAGGAGACCACAGCCCTTTTGGTCCCATTTCACTGCCTCGGGGCCTGGGGGTTTGCAAGTGGATGCAGGAAACCTCAAATCAGCATCAGCTGGGTTGGGAGATGGATCAAAACTAGAGGTGGGTAGATTCAGATTAGATGTTAGGAAGAAGTTCTTCCCCATGAGGGTGGGGAGACACTGGCACAGGTTGCCCAGAGAGGTGGTGGAAGCCCCATCCCTGGACGTTTTGAAGGCCAGGCTGGATGGGGCTGTGAGTAACCTGGTCTAGTGGGAGGTGTCCCTGCCATGGCAGGGGGGTTGTAACTAGATGATCTTTAAGGTCCCTTCCAACCCTGACAATTCTATGATTCTATACTGAAACACATCCAGGGTGGGTCAGGCAGGTCTGCACCAAGTCCTGGACAACTGTCACTAAGGAGATCTATGCATGACATCTCCATATCCCTCATCTGGTTCACCCTATGCTCTTCCTAATCTATTTTCTCTGGGGACATTCAGTGACATCCTTTAATCATGCAGCAGATAAGAGCAGTTGCTTAGTTAGAAATTGCCCAAGGACTCTCTTAGGTCTGGAGAGGGAGAAGAGCTGAGGTTTTGCATGACTGCAGCATGCAGACATCTGCAGATCACCAAGAAACCACCCACATTCCTGACCTAACCTAGCATGAACCAAGTGCAGATGGGACACACAAGAGCTGGCCTATGAGGACCATGACTGCAAGTTTCCTTGCAGAGAACAGAATGAGAAGTATCTAATGGTTAATGCTCTCATCTCTCTTTACAGAGACTGAGAGAGCTGGAAAGCAGCCACACATCTAGAAGACATCCAGACAGAGATCTGATGGGCAAGCAGAAAGAAAGGCAGGGCTGGCAGGAGGCAGAACCACAGAGAAATGAGACAGTGGCCAGGGATGGATTAACACCCCCCAGCTCCCCAGGACAGGGCTGTCAGCACCAGCCACTGAACCGTTATTGCACTGACAGCACTTCCTAAAAGGAGGAGAAAGATGGAGATGGGAGTGTGCAACACACCAGGGACAAGCACACCCCAATCCAACTCCCTCACTCGCACAGCAGGAGGGGTAGGATGCTCCAAGACTGATCCCTCCACATCAGGGAGAGAGGGACAGAAGCAAGACATCCATTTCACTTTCCTCCAAGCAGTTATATTCAATACCTTTGATACCTTTTCTAGCAGGAGATAGTTAAACCTCTTAATCCCTCAGATGGAACAGGAACAGCTTTGCTACCAATAATTACTTGAATATTCCATCATATCCTATGCAGCTGTCCTCACAGCTCTACAAAATACTTTCAGATGAAGAAGGACTTTCCAAAGATTTCAGGAAAGCTGGGATGGAGCAGAGCATGCACTTGGCTCTTCCAAGTTTCAAGTTGAAGGCTTTGAGCTCTGGACAGCCCTTCTGAGGCTTCTGGATGTGAAAGCCACCAGTGACCCCACCAGGCCACTTGGGTACTGCAGTGCCTGTACGTACCATCCCCCTGCCCTGGTGAAGTGCTTAACCAAGAGAAGAAGAAAGTTAACAGTTTTGGACTATTGAGGTGTTGGGGATTTTTTGTCCTTTAAGTGATTGAAGTACCGGCTGAGAAAGACACTTGAAAGCAACTTGAGTCTGGTTAAAGCTGGTTATCCATCTCAATTTGCATAATGATTACACAAATGGAGGTTTGCATAATGTTACTATGATCTACAATCTCTTTAGGGTTTTATAGTGTGAAGAGACCACAGAAGATATTGAGCAGTTGTCCAACCCCGACTGTGGCTCTGACACCACCGGGCACATGTGCCAAAGATGCTGATATCTGCCCCTCTCACCCACCATTTCTGGTCTCCTGCAGGGGCTGAGTCTGACTTCCCAACTGCCCTTGGATGATTTCAGACTTCACGCTTCAGAAGGAGACACGGGGCTGCAACCCACCTCTTTGGCATTAACCCCAAACCCGGAGGTGATTTTGTGGCTGCTGTGCTGGGCATAGCGTGAGCAAAAGCCACGAGCTCTTCCACCCTCCTGTTTATGAGCCCTCCAGTCAAAGTGATGTCTTGTGAGGTAGAGCCAGAGAAACCCTGGAGAAGGAGACCTCAGGCTCGAGAACAGGTCTCCCCATCTGTCCAGCCATCATCCAGCTGTAGCAGATTTGGATCAGGTGCTTGGGGCCATTAAACTGATCCCCACAGAACTGCAAGGAGAGTCCTCCAGAACTGCCACCCTTCACCCCTGCCCCACAGCAGCATCCAAATTTAGTCAGGTCCAGATGCACTCCTTACTTGGTAGGACAGAGCTGTCTCCAGGGTTACCTCCTAAATCCTCCATACAATATCCACATGCTGACCACGATGGGCTCCAGTACATCACACCCAGTGCTGGGGTCTCTGCAAGGAACAACATCACACAGCTTTTTCAGCAGGGTGGCTCTAGTAGGAGCAAGCACCAAAGCCACCCTTGGGGCAAAGGTTCCCCTAGGGCATGAGATGTAGGCAGGAGCATTGCATAGCAGGTACCCCACAGCAGCCACCCCAGAGAAACCCAATTAAACAAAATTACCCTCAAGCTACCCTAAATCAGTGAAAGAAAGGTTAAAAACCCAAACAAACTCACTCCTAAAATAAAAAAAAATCCTTTTTTAAACCTTTCCTGTCCAGGAGCAGAGCCACAGCACCCAGAACCTCTCTTGACTACTGCTCAGGCTGTTATACCTGCCTGCCCTCCCAGCAGCCATTGCAAGGAAGGCGGATCCTCTGGGTGATTGACAGCTGGTAGAGCCAACAAGCTCCCTTCCCTGGCACTGGGCTGTATTATCTCTGCAGCCCTTGTGCCACCCTTGTAGTGGTGCTAGTGGCTGAAGGTGCCCTGGAGCATGTCACCAAGAGCTATTCTCCACCCATTAGTGTCTCAGTCTCATGTAAAACCATCTGAAGCATGAGGTGAGGCCCAGATTTATCCAGACCTTTGTCCTGCCCCATTTTGCAAGAGGTCCTAGTGTTAGGTTTGCTGTTGGGTCAGTCTGTGGTGGCTCTATTGGACATTGGTGACCCTCATGGCCATCATCATCGTGGTGATGATGGTTATACCTGTAGCTGACTCATGGAACTGGCTTTGCAGTGGTGGTACTGGTCACACTGCCCTATCATTGACTGGGCTGAGGTCAAAGCCTGCTTCTGGGAGCAGGGGGGGGGATGCAAAACATTGCCAGGGTGGAAGGGTGGCCTCCTCCTCCTCCCTCTGTGGTTGGCAGCACACAGCCCTTATGAAGGTGAGAAGAAGGGGTCACCAGGCACTGACATTTTCACCAAGCAAAAGGCTAGGTTTGATCCTGCAGCCCCACTTATCACAGTCACGCCCAGGCCAGTACTTCTTGCCCACCCACATTTTTTGGACAGCAACATCTGGCTGCGGGCACAAGCAGCACCTTCGCCACCCTGTCCTTGCTCCAGCACCAGAGCTAGGGGTGGTTTTATCTCCTCACATCTCAAGCATTATGAAACTGGGGGGATGGCCAACAGCATCCTGGAAAGAAACTAAAAAAAATGGCAAAAAAGCACAGCTCTTTAGTGATCAATCCAAACCCACAGGGAGACAATCCAAAGCTCAACGTCCATTGGCTCTGCTCTGCCTCAGCCTCAGTGGGACCTTCCCAGAAAGGCTGAGCTCCGAGTACATTTAACAACAGCTTCTGGAGAGAAGTTGTGGAACAGGGGAAGGAGGGAGGCTGGTGGGCTCTCGGGGACCCTCCCTGCCTCAGGCCTTCCTGGGGAAGAGAAATAGAGATATCAACAACATGGATCAAAAAGAGGAGCGGCGAGGAAGAGCTCCCCAGCTTGGGATGATGTTTGGGTTCAAATCCCAGCTCTGGTGAAAACTTAGTTGTTCAAACTAAGTGGAGCAGCTTCAAAGGAGAACAGTGGGAACCCCTTCATAGCTGCAGCTGTGAGACCTTCCCAGATGCCCTTGAAGTGGATTCCTATGCTGGTCTCTCTTCCAAAGGTTTCCCTGGCAGCCAGATCTGTGCCTCCATCTCCCCTTCCCAGGCAAGTATCTGAAGAGACAGCATGATGGATAGAGCTGTGGAGGGAATACTGCTACTGCCATGAGGATTAATGCCCAGCAGAAAGACATCACTCCCTTCAACCCACACTTAGGAGGCAACTGAAGTTTTGGTTTTCATCATGGATTTGATTCAGAACCCAAAACAACTAAAACCAGCTCCGTTATGGGCTGCAGTTCCCTCCCTGGACCAGCTCCTGGTGAGCAGTTCAGGTGCTGGAGCAATACACAGGGTGTCCAACACTGAGTGACACACTCAGAAGCTGAAGAACATGATAAAAAGGTGCTGTCACATCCAATGAGAGGAAGCTGAGCCAAATGGCTGCTGCTGGGGTGTGCATCTCCTCTACTCTGTTCCCTTCCACATTATGGCTGCTGTAAATGGCTTTTTTAGTCTTTCTTAATATATTTTGGCTTTTGCAGGAATGACAGGATTGGCTGACAGTGCATTCACGTGCAGCCTGACCTCCACAGTGGCTCATGGCATTTTGGGTGGCAGCGATGGTTTAAGCTATATGCAGATCCCCTAAACTCTCCTTGGAAGCAGTGCCCATAACTGCAGTCACAGACATGCTGCTCCCCATTGATCAGTGTGGGGTGGGACCTGATGGGAGGTCCCCGAAGCAGCCTGAAGAGAGGTGGCACTCCCAGCAGAATGGAAACTAGATGGTGATTTCTCTCCCTGACATGAGAGTGGGGACCCAAAGCCAACTGGGAGACCACAAGTCAGGCTGGGTCCTTCCCAGATTTGCCCTTCCCTCCTTTGCCCTGGGTCTCTAGCTGTATCTCTGATGTGAACCACACTCTAACAAGCCCACCCTTCTGCATCCCTGTGCTCCATGTGTGCATGAACCTCACCTCAGCCTTTGTCACTCTCAATCAGGAATGACACCAGGGGGGTCTGGGAAGCAGCTTGAGCAATCATGACTCTGTTCTGGGAATGGAGGATACAGGCAGAGGCACCTTCCCATACCCAGGACAATCCCCGTCCCCCTGCCAAATCCCTGCCACCCTCCCAGCCCCTTCTCCTGGCTCCCCCCAGCTCTGGGTGTCAAGAGGGATAAGACACACCAAGATCTCTTTCCACTCCAATCACTCCCAACACATCAGGCTCCTGTTTACACACCAAACTCATCTCCTGTTTCCTCCTGCCAGCAGTGTCTTCTGCCCACCCACCTCAGCAAAAGACTCACCTCACTTCAAAGCTGTGCAAACAGGGTTGCCGAGCTCCCCTGCTTTCCCTGACATCAAAAGTTTTACTTATTTATGTTTTGTGCAGCACCAAGAAGCCATTGGGTTATGGTAGGTTTGTTTTTCCCAAGAAGTTGGACCATGGGAGACCGAGGATAAATTCCACAGCAGGAACAGAAACCCAAGTAAAAAGAGGAGGAGAAAGCTGGGGTTGGAGACATGAGCTTTCTCTCTCTCTCCTTTCTTCCCTTCTCTTAATGGTACCCCTCAGACTTGATCTGCTTAATGTTTCTGACTCTGTTCTGGTGGAGTTTGCTGAGCCTACACAAGGGAAACCAGTGACAGCTGTCAGGAGTTAGGTTCAGCCAGTGGCAAACAGAGGTTCTTGGGGAGATGTTTTATTCATGTGCCTGATCCTGACACGTGTGAGGCTGCTGTGGGGCGGGCAGACCCTCCTGGGGGCCCTCGCTGGGAACACGCTGGGAGGACATGTTTTCTTCTACATGACTGGAGGGTGCATCTTGCTTGGCTGATCATAGCAAGGCATCCCATGGCGAGAGGTCATGCTGGAGGGCAGGACAAGTGGCTGGAAAGCTGTTGCTGGAGCATCAAGCAACAAAACTGAATTGCAAACTAGGTTGAGACCCTGTGAGACTGCTCGGGGAGGCACACGGACCATATAGGGGATCAATTACATCAATCTTTTGGAAAGGATGTTCTAGATCAATCCAGTTGCCTGCTGTTGAAGGCAACCAGGTCATAGGATCATCTCTTGCATTAATGTATCGGCCTCTGTCTTAAAACTGTGTAGGCTGCTTTCCTCCTTAATGCCTAAATCTTCTTTACATCTCCTAATTTTGAGCTTAAATGTATTACTGCCTAGTTTCTACTGAGTTTTCCTCTATAGAGACAGTCCTTTAACCTGAAGAGCTCTTCTCCCTCCATGACATATTCTTAACCTCCTTTATAGCAGGCCAAGGAAGCCACTCTCTGTGTCTCCTCTCATCAAAAGGGTGCTCCACTCCCTACAGCAGCAGAGTCCTGCCCTTTCCCTGTTTGGCTTTGCCTTCAGGAGAAGACCAGAAAAGTAAAGAGTATTGCAGATAAATCCCATCAGTGTTTCAATCATTTATCCTCCCTTCTCTATGCTGATGGTGCTTCCCCACGCTGTCATTCATGTATTTCTAATATTTGTGCTGGGGTCAGGAACCAAATTACTTGGTTGTCCTCGGGACCCATCTGTGAGGCAGCCACTACCGTGTGCAGCACACCAGGCTGTCAGCTTCTCTTTAGCAAGTTCCTCGTGCACTTTCCACTCGCCCATTAATCCCTGTCCTCATTAATAATTTCCCACAAGGCATTGTATCAGACACCTTACTGGAGCATGGAGTGATCCACAGCATCTCCTCTGTCCAGCCCCTAACATGAGATGAGTCTGACATCTCTGGTACCACGTCTCGTGTCATTTTCTATTTAGCTCTGTGTTTTTAATGACTTTTTCCCTCCACATTTGTTCTAAAGCCTTGTATACTCTGGGGGCTGGACTAATGTGCCTGAGGTTGCTCAGATCATTTATGTTTCCATTTCTCAAACAGGGAGTGAAATCTGGGAAGAGTCAGTAAGTATAAAATCTAGAACTGCATAGTCTGTGTATGCCTGTGCCATGGATCACGGGGAGGTGGGGAGGCCCCAGACAGGCCACGATGCAGGGAAGGGTAAGGAAAGGGGCTGCATTTGGGTCACACCAATTCACATCACAGCTGGGTCACTGGAAAAGGACAGATGCTTGGAGACTGATGACAAGGACAGGGAGGCTTCCATGCCTACTGCTCTTGTGTTCAGGGGGAAGAAAATCCTGACTCAGAAGTCATCTCTTCATTCGGGGGCTTGCTCGCCCATGACCACCTTGTCTTCAGCCAATTTGCCTGATCACCTTTTGAACCCACTGATGACATGTGTGCTGGTTGGTGAATCTGGTGGAAACCACAACATGCTCAGGTGCAGGGAGAAGTTTAGCTAAGAAGGGGGTGGTTTTGCCCAGAGTCTAGTCCATGGTGTGACTTAACTGGCAGGATCCCTCTGAGCTTATCTTTAGTCAAGGAGAACAAACTTGCTGCCAACAAGGCTAGGATACAGAAATTCTCCAAGCAGATTTCCTGAAAAACAGAGGAGGGCTGTGGTGTGAACACTGAAAAGGGGCTTTCGAACAGTACTGATGATGGTTACGAGCAGGACCTGCTCCCTGATCCCACCTACAGAGCTCTGCACAGCTGCTGATGCAGCTGGGGTGAGTGCTGCACCAAATTTTCATTAAGAAACTATCATTGGTTGATACAAACCAACCTTCTGTGATACAAACACCTTCTGTCTTCAGAAATGCTGCACAGTCCCGCAAGCCCGAGTTGTTAAACATTTTCCAGCAGAGTCCTCCAGGGAAACAGCTGCCAAGGAGGGGGTTGTTTAGGGCCAGAGGAATTCTTGCAGTCCTTACATGCCCCTCATCTTTACTTCCTCTCTTCTTTTTAACGCTGGTGAAAACACCCTCTCTTGCTCCTTCTTGCTTGCAGCACTGTGTGGTGAGCTCCTTGGTGCTTTGAGAAACTCTCTGATGGCCAGTATTGATGGGTCTTGGGAAAAAGAGGTTGGATATACTGGGGGCAATCAGGTCTCAACACTGGGCACTGTCTCATCCCTGCAGGGGAGCAGAGGGAGCACCGAGGCTGTGGCACACCTCTGCCCACTGCAAGGCTCAGCTCCAGCAGCTCCCCCAAGTCTCAGCCCCCCTCACTGCCCTCCCTGGGGAGTGAGAGGCCGCGGTTCACACTCAAGTGACGCATCCCAGATTGAGGGTGGCAGCACTGTCACCCCTGTGCTGTCACCCCCGTGCTGTCACCCTCCCTCCCTGGCAGCCTCCCAGCCATGGCAGCAAGACCAAGAGCCACTGCCCTGGGTGCAGGGAAAGGGCAGAGGACCTGGCAGCCTTGGATTGATGGAGATGGAGTTCGACACCCTCTGGGGAGGCTGGAGGGAAGGGGTTTGGGGATGGGATGGAACCAGCACATGAGGGGGCTCCCAGGGTCTCTCTTGGAGAGAAGACCCTCGAGCCCACAGCATGAGACCCCAGTGGGCTGCCAGCACCCAGTAGGGACCGTGACATGAGCTAATGGGTGACCTTTGCAAGAGGAGACAGTTGATGCCAAGTGCTGGATATGCTCTGAGTTTTGTTGGAGGAGATTCATGCTTGCTGCTCGTTCCTCCATAGATGGCAGAGCCCAAGCCAGGGCCTGAGCAAATTCTGCTACATCCCATCCCACTTTGGAGCATTTTCACTCTGGAAATGACAGTGATGGCACCTAAACTGTCCCCCCATCCCTTGTGCCCACCAGTGGCAGGGTCAGCACAGCCTGCACATGGTGGGACTTGTCTGGGCAAAAAAGCCATGGCCAAATCCCTTGGGATCCTTAGCCAGTCTCTGACAGGTGGCCATGGGGCTTTTAGGAGAGGACAGCAGCATCCTCCTGGCTCACAGACCTGGTCTCCTGGGACCCTCACCCACCCCGGACAATACACTGAGGCATTTCTTTCTCTTCGTTACTTTTCCCTGTCTGCAAAGTCTGGCTGGAAAACAAGAAAAATACAATTCTCATCATAAAAATGTTCCCCTAAATGAACATTTTCTATCTGGTTCCAGTTTTTGTAATAAATTCCTTTATTTTTTCTTGCTCTCTATAGGATACTTTCCCCTGGCTTCTCTATTTGCTTTTATTTTCTTTTAAATGGGAATCTCTTTTAATTAAAGGAAAAGGGAAAAGCCCTTCAGTCCCATTCAACTCAAAGCAAATCGGTCCTTCTCTCTTTCAAGGAGACTCAGGATACAGTTTAGGCTTGGATTAATTTCATGAAGTGATCAGAAAACTCAAAGCAGCAGGATCAGCTCCACACCACATTTTCTCATTTCCCCTTGGCTCCTATTCCCCAAACTCTCAAATCTCCAATTCATTTTTTAAAAAAAACCCTTCCCTTTACTTGAAAGAGCCAGCTTTTGCCCAAAACTGAACAAAAGCAAAAAACATTGTTGAAAACCTTCCAGCCCAGCACAAAAAGCATCTCTTCCTCTCCCCAACTCTGCATGGCTCATGCTGGGTTTCTAGAAACAATATGAACTGATTGTGGAGTGGGTGATAATAGCCCTATGCCACTGGCACCGCGGAGAGACAGCACCACGTGCTCGGCTAAAAGCCCATGTCCCAGCCCCTGCCTGCCTAGGGAGGTGGCACAGGGGGACGCGGTGCCCTGCGGTGCAGTACAGACGTGGTTGGTGGTGCCAGGCTGGCCGTGGTGTGGGTGCTGATGTGGTTGCTCCCTGGCAGTGCCAAGGAAAGATAGAATCATAGAAAGTTTTAGGCTGGAAGGGACCTCTAGAGGTCATCTGGTCCAGCCTCCCTGCACAAGGAGGGACATCTCTGCCTAGGGCAGGCTGCTCAGAGCCCCATCAAGCCTGACCTTGAAGGACTCCAGGGATGGGGCCTCCACCACCTCTCTGGGCAGCCCATTCCACTGATCTATCACCCTCATATTAAAGAACCTTTTTCTAATATCCAATCTAAATCTATCCTTTCCTAGCTTAAAACCATTATCCCTGGTCCTATCATTACAAACCCTTTTGAATAGACCTTCCCCCACCTTTATGTAGCCCCCTTCAGATACTGGAAGGTCCCGAAGGCAGCAGCCCCTGCTGTGGGGAGTAGGGCTGAGCAGGGCACCTGGCATTGGTCTCACCGTGGAAGCCAGACCAATGCACGGTGGTTGCTAGGTGCTCTCTAAGGAGATTAAGTACCAGTAATTAATCTTTGGTGTTCAGATAACCAATTATTCAAGTGAGAGAAGTGGGTGATGTGCTGGGTTCGGGGAAGTGGCACCAGCAAGTGGCTGTCGGGGAAGCTCATGTGCTGGTGGAGATTAGTTCAACAACAACTGGCCAGGATGGTGCTGGTGCTGCTGCATCCCCTTTTCCTACCCAAGGTCCTGCACCTGGATTGG
>VYZX01005673.1:2744-14574 GCA_013401335.1 Brachypteracias leptosomus
ATATGCATTGTTTCTTAAGAAGTGTGGGGTAGAGTCAGTCATAGACAACGGTAATACACTGACATAAGTAATTTTCAATGATGTGCCAGTTTTGGTCATGCATTTTCACAATTTCAATTCAACACAAGGCCAAGATCCACTCTGGCCCTTCTTTTCTTCACATTCACGACAAGAAAATAAATTATTTGAAATTGATAACTAACAATAATTTAAAAATATTTTGCAAGCACAGAAACTTTATCCATATCAGATGCATAACATTATCTCTGTTAAATGTGTCTCTTGTTTAAAAACATTTCCTCAGTCTGACATTCTGTGTTTAAAATACTAAGCATTGCTAATTTAGCTGTGAGGTTTTATTTTTCTTTTAAAAATGAAAAAATATGTTTTAAAAATAGTTTAGTTGTATCCTGCATACTCATCAGAAACCATCTGTCTTTGTGACATTAATGAAAAATCTTGGCTCAGAGATGAGGCAGGCAAGAAAGATTGGGTAAGGATGTAGGAGAAAGACGAGAGCTAATTCTCACTGTAGGTGAGCAGAGTAAGAATGTGGCTGAGAAGAGTGAAACTGAAATGAGATAAGTGTATGCTGGAACTGCATTAGAGAAGGTGACAGAGGAAACTCTACCATAAGAAAAGAGGGTACTGAGACAGGCTTGGAAGAAAACTGGCTGAAGAATCTGTACATAGTTAAACACCTTTTTCAGTGCCTAGAACAGAATCAAATTAATTCAAGTCTCACTAACACTTGGCTGTCTGCCTGTACCTGTGACATCTGTTGCTTTGTTTTCCCACAGAGAGGCTGACAGCATATATTGTTATCAGTTTCTCTAGTAGCTCCAAAAGAAAGGATTTGTGTTGTTGGTATAAAGGCTGGCTTCACAATAATATTCAACAGACTGAATGTGGTCCTTTGAAATAAAACTCCCAATAATTCCCATTTTCTGTAGCATGACCATATCTTTGATGAGTAACTCAACTGGACTCCTTTTGGGTGGAAGTAAACCAAGAGATGTATCCTGTGTCTGTTCTTTTCATTAATGACAACCAACCCATGCAACCAGATTAGAGCTACTCTGAAGTAAATCTCCACAAAATGGCTACAGTGGACACCAGTTGTTTAGTGCCTGCTTTGCAAAGTGGACCCAGACTCATTTCCCAAGATGACATAGTTTGGATTCCACTACTATCACAGATTGACATGCTATTGATTCATACTCTCTTTTATTAAAAAAAGACACAGGTCAGAACAAAGTTAGCATCAGAAGGACAGATAAACAGTTTGGGCATAAGACCATAGCATTCACAAATCGACAGTATATGGACAATTTGGGCAATGAATGAAAAACTTGTGTATGTGGTGTGTTTAACATTACATATTTCTGATTTGCAACCACCTTTTAGTGCTTACAATTTTGGAAAGACAGATCAAGAAGACAACTGTGAAGGTTACATTCTAAAAGGCTTGTTGACCATAAACATGAAACTATACCTGTGGAAGGACCAAGACCAGAACTTTGACCTCTCTGACAGATTAAAATGCAATACCTGTCTCTGACAACTTCATTTGTTACTGTTACCTAGTCAGAGTAAGGTTGTACAGACAACTTTAATCCAGACATTACTTCATTACATTATTTTTGAGTGTTGATTTTATGATCGTAATATTTGTAATTTGAGTAATGTCAGGCACAACAGCAAGTGCTGAGCACCTCTGAAGATGCTCGCTTGAGATATATTGAAGGCAAAGAATCCAGCCTTGCTGTATGATGCAGCATAATACTATGCTATCCCTTCATGATTTATGGAAAGCTTTTATTTTCTTTTCAAAATCTTTAGGATAGACAGCAAACCCTTTATTTTGTTACCAAAGAGGAAAAGTTCAAAATTCCATTTAACACTGTCTTATCTATAGCTTTTGAAGCAATAATGTTGTTTCTTATTTATGAAAAATCTTAATAGAAACTAAATATTCAAAGTTAATAATTTGACATATATTTAACAGTAGCAGTATTTCTGTTAACAACTGTTTGTATGAAGTTTTAAAGACAATTCAAAATCACTAGTCAGAACTAATGTAATCTTCCTATAATCGTTTTCTTGGATCAGAGATGTGGATTTCGCCTCTTTGCTTTTAAAATATGAATTAATGACTTGAATCTAGGAGAATGTCTATCGTTTGTATCAACAGTGAATTTCATTAATATCACAAAAGAAATTAAGATTCTAATGCAGCTAGGAAGGACAGTAGCAAATAAAGTTTATTACTTGCAAACAACATCCTATTTTGCATTCCTAAAAATTGATGCTGTGTGCTTTTAGGATGATACAGGATTATCCACCAGTGGCAAGTAGATATATACAACACAGATAGTATGGTAACATCTAATTATTAGAACATGGACTTTGAAAGCTTATTTATTGTAAATCAAATCAGGAGTTTCCATTAGTTTAAAACAACAGTAGATAAAAAGAATGCCTCTTCACAAAGAATAAAGCTCATAAAGAATTCAGAGAGAGGGTAATGTCTGCTTTTGCTATAAGGCAATTATAATAATCACAGACAACAAAATGAAAGCCTTTTTAAAAATTATTTTGCTCCTGAAATACCTACCTATGATATTCCAAACAACTGTATCTGCCTCTTGGCAGCTATTTAAGATATAGCTGGCAAATGAAAACTGAATTAACAATAATACCTTAAAAATCCCTAAGGCAATATTGAAACTCTATATACTTATAGAAGAAAATAGTTATTCTCCAAATGGCTGACAGCACCATTTCCAGGTTATATAGTAACAGATGCCTGTGAAAATTATTGCATATTTCTTTCTTCTCACTAGATAACCTTCAGGTATAATGATTTCAGGCTCTCTGATTTTCTGATTTACTTTCCATACATATTACATGCAATAGCCTTAACACCAAAAGTTGCATGTCAGTCACATACAGAAGAGTTGAAAATATACTGAAGGTTTAATTTCTTGCTCTGGCTTACTATATTCCATTGTGCAATGCTGCATTGCTCTGAGGAACTGAAGTGACTTCAAAGGCTAGGTCCACTCCTTCACAGAGATGTTAACTGAAGACCAGAAAAGTCCGCTGAAGTGGACACTGTAGCCCTCCTTCCTGCACTAGCATATTTTTGGCAGCTTTTGGAAATTTGTCTAAGTCTGTCCTTTGCTAGGCTCAGGGTGTTCCCCACTCCTTTACTGCTCTTTGATCTCTTTTCTTCAGCTTGGCAAAGCAGGTCTGCCTTAAGGCTGGAATGAAGAATTTTGCTCTCACAGCCATAAACCTGGCAACTGTGGTTAAGTTCCTGTTAGTTTTAACTGTTTAGTTGCCTCTTATCTAGGCAACTTTTTTTGCTTAATAACTTTCTTAATCTAAATCCATGGGAAGCAAATTCTCAGAGATATATTATTTGTTAATGTATATCATGTATATATATTTTATATTTTATCACAATCTAGTATGCATTGGGGATAATGGAATGTTTCTTTTATGCCTTTAATATTTGTATGCATGAAGACATCTTTGCCATACTTATTGCAGCCTAAATTGTTATTTTCAGAACATGAGTAGATAGAACACAATGAAGTATCATGAATAATTTGCAAAGCAATACTAAATTTTCTTACTTCTTCTAAAGATTTGGCTATATTTCAGGGTCTTGCTAGTCTATTGTACCCACTCTGATAGGCATTGTTATCTTCAAATTACCTAGGACCTCAGGAATCCTACTCTTTGCTGACTCCCAGGCAGAAAGACTTAATTTCTATCACTGCAGTGTTATCTCATTTCTAGTACTCTAATCCAAAGATTATCTATATCTATGTGTATGATGATCTTTCCTGTATTAACCTTTCCTATATGAACAATAATTTGCACAAATACAGTAAATATACATAAAATTATTTCAAATAAAAGCATGATATAATTAAGCAAACCTGATCCTAGCAGTATTTTCTGAACCACTAATTTAATTGTTTTTGATCATAATAACTTCTATTCATGACTCTGTAGCCTTTATGTCTGTCACTATTGTATTACTCCCCTTCATCTCCATCTTAAATCAGAATTTGCCTTTGTTTAAAACTCAGTAATGTAGATTCATTGTATTACATTTGCCTATGAATAGTTATCAAAAATTGATATTAGACTTCTAGCCAATGTGCACAAACTATCTTAATAGCAGCTAATAGCAAGTATATCACTGATATTGTAGTTCACAAGAAAATCTTGTATTAGGTGAAATAAACAGTCCATCTGTTCCATAGTCCTCTTTGACAGTACCAAATGCTATAACAGAACTCCTTTCCCATAGTAGAGTCATATTCTCAAATACTTAGTAACTTATTAATATCCTTTTCGTAAACTTATGATCCAAACCTTTGAATAGAATGTAAATACTTAGCTCCTGATTACACTATGGAAATGATTATGCTAGATGTGTGTGAGAAAGGCTCTGTATTCTCTTAGACATTTATACTCCAGATAATTTACATAAAAACAAACATGAAGATTTCAAAAACAACAGGACACGTAACTTCTAGTATTGTAGAACTGGTATTTTCCTGTTGCTACTTCCATACCTTATGTTCTTATGGTTTTGGATGAATTGTCCTTAGATTATACAAAAGTGTCCACAAATTTTTATCTCTTCAGACAATTCATTCTTAAATATACAACTCTAGCTTCTTGGCCTGTGAAATGAATGTAAAGTTTCCTTCAGTCTTGGGGAAAGTACTATTAATATTTAGAAATTTCAATGCTGACGTGATGGAAAAAATGTTGCAAGTGAAGATTTCCTTACTTTTCATTTAATTTCTTCCTTGTTTGGGCAAGCTATAACATGATTGGTAATACAGCTGTCACATTGGTAATACAGTTGTCACAAATCTAGAACAGCAATCCTGATGTTAACCATATGTGGAAAAACTTTTTCTGAGGTTTTGCTATGATCAAAATGCCTCATTGAAGTCACTAGTCAACAGTGTATTTTCCACTTATTTCAAGGGACTGTAGATTTTAACACAATATAAAACTCTGAATATACTGTATATGTTCCCCCAGTGATGGAAAAACTTCACTTCCACAGTTACAGCTTAGAATATTACAGGAATCTCTCCAGTGTATAAGATTACAAGACTGCATCTGATTCACAGTCTGACAGGTAACTTCTCAATTACAGTTTGACTGAAATGTTATAAACCTAACCTCCCCAGTTTGACTGAAATGTTATAAACCTAACCTCCCCAAACTCATCTCTCTACAGTGAGCAAATAATTTCTGTGTTTACCATTTGTGGGAATGTAAGGATAGAGAAAAGGTACAAAGTCATGCAAATACAGATTTTAGGGGATATTTAGCTGTCTTAAGATTTGACAGACCTTTACAGTGCATAAAAAGCAGAGATATATATGAGAAAGTTAAAATCCAAAGTACTTTCTGGATATGCAACAGCAGCACAATTCAGTACTCTGCAATACTTCTAGACTTTATTCAGTGTATATGTTTTCCTATTTTGCTGGTCAAAAACTGAAGGAATAAAAACTTACTTTGAAGGACATCCTCACTCCTCTAACTAAATGAAGGGATTTGATTCTACGCATTATAAGTATAATTTATTTTTATCTAAATTCAGCCTCCAAATTTAGATGTCCAGTCCAAGCTAGGCATATGCAATGAAGGGAGATAGGTTTCTTCAGGTGACTCAGTTTTAGGAAGGATGGCTATATTTTGGGATGAAAGCAATTTAACAATGTTCCAAGTATGGGCTCAATAATCCAAAGAGACAATTTTTTTTTTGTTTCTGACCTAAGACATATGCTTTACACAAGACCTTTAATAAGCAGCTTTATGTCAGTAATTCTTTGTTTTAAGAAATACTATAGTGCAAAAGTGGCAGGACAGTACTATCTGGCATTCATAGCAATCCTTTAACCCTTTAGCCTTGCCCATAACTGAATAGTCTTAAGTACATCTTAAAATTATTTTCCAAATACATTTAACAGGGAAAACTATAACAGATGATAGAATGTTGCTCTATCACTCTCCCCTGGCAGGATGGGGGAGAGAATTGGAAGGGTAAAAATGAGAAAACTTGTGGGTTGAGAGAACCCACAAGTTTAACAGGTAAAGTAAAGCTGTGCACATGAATGAAGCAAAACAAGGAATTAATTCTCAACTTCCCAACAACAGGAAGATGTTTAGTCATCTCCAGGAAAGCAGGGCTCCATCATATATAACACAGTTACTTGGGGAGACAAATATCATAACACTGATTGTCTTTCCTTCCTCCTCCTTTCCTTCAGCCTCTATGGCTCAGCTCGACGTAATATGATATGGACTATCCCTTGGGCCAGCTGGAGTCAGCTGCCCCAGCTGCGTCCCTTCCCAGCATCTTGTGCAACCCCAGCCTGCTCACTGGCAGGGCAGCATAAGAAGGTCTTGATTCTGTGTAAGTAGTGTTCAGCAATAACTAGAACATTGGTGTGTTATCGACGGTGTTCTGGTTACAAAACCAAACCATACAAGCACCATACAAGCTTCTACAAGGAATACTAGATCTATCCTAGTCAAAACCAGTAGATAGATGAATGAATCCCTCTGCAATGTTGAATGAATTTATAGTACATAAAGATTAAAATATTAGCTTCCCCAAATTTATAACAGGCTGGCAATAAATTATAAAAGATTAAAGAATTTATTAGTTAGGTTAAAAGCTTTTGAAAGATTTTAAACTGGAGGGTTTTTTCAGCAAATTATTTTCCAACTGGAATTTAAAGAAACTCAATAACATGTGTTTTTTTAATGGCACCAGTTATTCATTTGCAATCCTTCATGACATGAAGTAAGAAATTGAATAAAATAGGGAAAAATGTGAGTCATGCCTTATTTGTCTAGATGCCTCTCCTGAATTTAGAACCATCTGCAAAGTTTGCTACATTAGACAAAGGAGTGATTTTTCTTTCCCAGGGCTAAACCCATTTTTAATTTAATTCAAAAGCATGTAGAGTTTTTCCTCTGTAATGACTTCTACAACTATTCTTTTACTCTGACTTTGCCTCAGGCTCATGTATTTTTAAGCTGCAAAATGCACACAGGTATCTTTTATCAAAACACAATATGAACAAAGTTCCAAAAATTGTAATATGTATTTCATTAAATATACAGCAGATATATAGGGTAAAATCTTAACATAATCCAGTATAGGTGTAGTGGTCAACTACACCAGGATGTATTTCATCTAACATTGCTAAAACTTACATGGGTTTAATAGGTTTAGATAAATTCACTGCAGAAAAATTCACCAAAAACTATGAAATACAAACAACTCCACCTTATGACTCAGTAAGTTGCAAGGCCACAGTTAACCAAAATCTACAAGACTATTTAAAGGAGTTGGTTTAATATAATTATTTTATGCTTACATTCTTCCCTTTTAATATAGACGAAATAAAGTTAGAAAAGATGCATACTGTACATGAAGTACAGAGAAAATATATTCTGATACTGTATCTTCATAGTCCTCCTGCATATTTCATTAATCATTGTAGATAAGGTACGAGCCTAGACAGGCCTTCGTTCTGATCCAGCATGGAGTCAGTGTCCTATGTTCTTGTATTCTTAACCTCATTTACCTACAAGACGAACACCTGCATCAGAGATGAGCTCATGAGTTTTGAGGTGAATAGATTCAAGTAACTTTAGACCTGTTGAACAACAGTTCTGTATCTAGAAAACACAGGACATATAACCTACATATCCCAGTCAATAGTATGAATTATCTTTCATGGTTTTGATCAACGATTATGTACGTATCAAACCTTTTTAACGTCACTAGTGCTGCATGGCCAGCCAAAATGTAACAGGCAGATGGAATATATTTCTATGTGATACAGTTATTTTAATAAGTTTCTCTGATGACTGATTTATTACAAGTTTAGTAGGAAGTGAGGCACTTATGCTCTGTCACCAAACAAATTGACTAGTCTTGATTAAACTTTTTATGGAAAATGGCAAAATTTATGGATGGAACCCAATTCTCTCAGAATTCTCAGTATCATTAACCAGCTTACAGTTGCCTCTGTTCAGAAGACCTTTGTTAGGTCCTATGATTTTAGTGTTGTTTGGCTTCATAAATAGCAAGGTAGAACTGAGTTATACTCTTGCAGAATCTCATGGTAGATCTATTCCATGTTAGTAAATAGAGCTGGATCTTGAAAGCATGCACGCTTAATATGATGCATGGTTTATATGAGCATTCTGGCAAAAAACATTTCTATAAATGTTTCATTCAGAAATGCGTAACAGCTGCTTTGAATGTGTGTATCAGTCACCACATTTGCAAGTGTCTTCTTTCCAATCATACTAAACTCTAAGTAACTTGCATGTGGAATTTCACAACACAATTAGGTTTTCTTATCAAAATTATACTGAAGGAAGAATATTCAAGGACAAGGCAAAAAAGATCATATAGTAATAATAAAAGCCACAAAAATGACTGGATGATGACCTAAAATTTCTTCTTCAAAATATAATTTTAAAAATCTGAACTCAGGAAAATCAAGAAAATGAAACAATTATTTATTTGACAGAACAGAGAAACGTCTAAGTCTCCTATCCAAGTTCTAAGTATAGGAAATACTTCAATATAGCTGTCCAATAAATACTACTGAGGGCAACTGGTAATATTAAATTTTAAAACCCCATAACATAGAATCCAGAATAAGATAGTCAGTGATCCAAACCATTAGGTATTAATTACATAATACATAGAATAGATTTACAGTATGACAACCCTTCTGCACTATGAGTAGGTATTCAAATGCATTAGTTCTTAATCTAAGTCCAAATCTGTTGAGAAATCATTTTTTCTACATTTTGAGAAGGAAATAAAGGTAGAAAGTGAGCAAGATGTAAGCTAGCCATCACCACACCAGTAATAACTTTCATGGTATGCAATAACATTTTTCAATCTGTATGCTCTGCCAAAATTCTGTTTGGAGGTTATAAAGGCCATTCTTCCCCATCTCTTAATAATCTACTCCTTCCAGAGGAAACAAAATCCACTCAGTTGTGTGGATAAAGTGCTCCAGATGCATTCTCAAAATTGCTGATTAGAGAAGAATTATTTCCTCAGTCTGACAACTGCACTCCTGTTCCTATCGTCCAGAAAGCTGTTGCCTTTTCGTACTTAGCTTTTCTTGAAATACTACTTTTCAATGAATCAAACTGCAGCCTGTACTTGTATATGGTATTTTTCATTCCAAAAGGCAAGATTTAGCATTTTACTGCATTGAACTTCATGAGGCTTCAGTCAGCCCATTTCTCCAGTCTGCTGAGGTGTCTGAATAGTAGCCCTGCCCTCCATCATATTGACTGTCCGTTAATTTCATATCATCTGCAAATTTGCTGTGAGTGCTTTCTATCCCATCTATCAGGTCATTAATAAACATGTTAAATTGTTATTGGCTCCAACTGGCTCTTCACTGACTAATGACAGGCTGCCAGCCATGCTTTGCACTGCTGGTCACAAGCCGCTGAGCCTGGTGGTCCAGCCAAATTTCCACCTACCTTATAATCCACTGCATTTGGTTTGTGTGGCAAGGTTTTGGTAGCAGGAGGGCTACAGAAGTGGCTTCTATGAGAAGATGAGAGAAGCTTCCCCTTTGTCCAAGAGATGCAATATAAACCAACTCCAAGATAGACCCAATGCTGGCCAAGGCCAAGCCAATCAGTGATGGTGGTAGCACCTCTATGATAACATATTTAAGGGGAAAAAAAAATCAATCAGCACAACTGTAGCTGTAAAGAAAGGTGAGAATATGTGAGAGAAAACTCTACAGACACTGAAGTCAGTGAAGAAGGGAGAGGAGGTGCTCCAGGTGCTGGAGCAGAGATTCCGCTGCAAGCAGTGGTAAAGAACATGGTGAGGCAGTTCCCCTGCAGCCATGGAGCTTACGATGGAGCAGATATCCACCTGCAGCTCATGAAGGACCCCATTCTGGAGCAGGTGGATGCATCTGAAGGAGGCTGTAACCTTGTGGAGAGGATCTGTGGACCTATGGGGAGAGACAAGTCCACACTGGAGCAGGTTTGCTGGCAGGGCTTGTGACCCTGTGGGGGGATTCATACTGGAGCAGTTTGTTCCTGAAGTACTACACCCCATAGAAAGCGCCCACACTGGAGCAGTAGCCTATAGGAAAGGCTCATATTAGAGAAATTCATGGAGGACTGGCTCCCATGGGAGGGACACCACTCTGGAACAGGAAAAGAATGTGAAAAGTCCTCCCCCTGAGGAGGAAGAAGTAGCAGAAAAAACATGTGTTGAGCTGACTACAACCCACATTTGCCATCCCCCCGTGCTGCTGAGGAGGAGGAGGCATAGAAAATAGGGAGTGAAGTTGGGCCCAGGAAGAAGGGAGGTGTTTTTAAGATTTATTTTCTTATTATGCTACTCTGATTTGATTGGTAATAAATTAATTGTTTTCCCCAAGTTGAGTCTGGTTTTGCCCAGGACAGTAATTGGTGAGTGATCTCCCTGTCCTTCTCTCAACCAATGAGCCTTTCATTATATTTTCTCTCCCCTGTACAACTGAGGAGGGAGAGTGAAAGAGCAGCTTAGTGGGCACCAGCCAGGGTCAACCTGCCACATCCACCAATCCACATCATGATAAATGCTGCTGAAAACATGCAATTTCAGTAGACCAGCTAGCCCTCAATTACTCTAGCCAAATTTCATCTTAGTTGGGAAGCAGTTATGAAAAACTAGAGACTTACGATTTTCTCTTAGTCAGAAGCTTTATTTACAATGACTAAACAGAAGTTCTAGACAACTAGCTTAGGTTATTGATCTTCAAAATGGCAAAACTTGAGTGAAGCCATTCTCACTTAAGAAGCTTCCACTTCAATACTATAGAGAGTAACTGACCTAGTAATCTTTCAGAAACAGATGCAAGTATTTACAAACAATTGCAGAACAAAAGGAATATAAAGAAGAAATAATTCCTGTATTTCTGTATTGGTCAGGTGTCACCTCATTGAGGAAGTGCAAAATGAGAGGCATATAGAACACCAACTGGAGAGGATCTAAAGTACAGTTAGAATGCTCAGAAGAAAACACTGAGAAACCTGAAATTGTTGGTGTTTTGTCTAGGTAGTTCTCTTCAAGTACATGTGGAGATGGCAAGAAGTAGTGACATTAAACTACAGCAAGAAAGGTAAGACTCAGATATTAGGAAAAGGCAAGAAAAGCAGCAAACTGTCTGACATAGCTTTGGAATACTTCAGTCCCTTAACATACTAGACAAACCCCAACAACACATCTCAGTGTCCTCAGTCTCAAGATCTCTCCCAGTCTTATTTTCTACATTTGGCAGTTCTATGGTCATTGCATTAGCAGATATATCTAGATAAAAATACCTCTTTTTTTTTATGGCTATCTCCCTCCCTCATATATGCAGTGACCTGTAAACGAAGCTATTTGATCAATCTGGACAAAACCAAAATCTGGCCCTCAAGAGCTCTTGCCTTGACAGCAGGTAGCATCACAAAATTAACATTTTTCTTTCTGACTGTTGATAGAAAATAAAAGAGACATTAATTATTTTAGAACCAGTATGCAGTTCTATAAAGGAATAATCAATTTATTCTTTCACATACAGTTGCTTTCAAGCATGGGATTTTTTAACTAACACGTACTACTCATTTTAGAAGCCTTAAAGCATAAGCATAAGAAGTATATAAACAGAATAATCTTTAGTTCTACAATAACTCACATTAAATAAATATTTTTTGGACAGATGGTGAAAGAGTCTGG
>VYZX01005676.1:11310-40608 GCA_013401335.1 Brachypteracias leptosomus
CCTGCATGTGCAGCTTCCCATATTCTGGATATCATTTATCACTTCCAGCTCCGCTTCCTGACTTCAGAAGTGTTTGTTTACATTTTTTTCTTCTTCATTGAGGAACTTGCATATATGTTTGAAAGAGGGAATGACACCTGGATGAACAGATTAGAAAATAGGGTGCTAGGTTCATATATCGAGGTACCAAGATAAGTGAATGATATGACATTAACACAGAAAAAAAAAAAAAGTAGTAAACTTGTTATTTCTGCTGTAAAAGTTCTCCAAAGTGACATTTCAAGTTACTCATTTGATCAACCAATTTTGTCTTTGAAAATATTTTTTATTTTGTATTTACTAAACAGAGAAGACTTTGGGTGTCATGATCAAGTTCAGGTCCTAAATTAATAAGTGCAAGAGGTGCAAAGGGTGATTGGTTTACCCTACAAAAGAGACTGCTGTTGTAGTATTTGGCTTTACAAATGCATAGCTACATTGTTCAGGCTCATGCACTGTATGAAGTCTTGTATAGTTCTTTTTCAGGCCCTCTGTACAGGACTGGAGTTTCACTGACAGCCAGCTGTTAGAGCTGCTGCTGATTCCTGACCTGTAATTACCCCAGAACCTCATGCTGCTGCCTGGCTTCTCAGAGTCTCCTGATATGCATGCTACAAGGTTGAAAGTGGCAAGAAATCCTTTGCAAAGGTACCAAGAGATTTGTATCTTTGCACTACAAATCAATCCAAACACTGCATGCACTAGACCTGTTCCCCCCTCCCCTCCCGCCCTTATTTCCCCCTTAAATTGTGTCCTGCATTTCAGATTGTAATTAAGACTAAAAATGTGTATTCAAGTAAGTTTGCTTGAAACTGCATCTAGAAAAACATCAGTTGGCAAACTAAGTGCACAATATCCTTGCTGATGAGATCCATGTCTTTTGCTGGACTGTCTTATGTGTTTTAGGAGAAACTATGCAAGGTTTCAATGCAGTGCATTTATTTCAGTAAGTTGCAACTATACAAATACTTTATAAGTGTTATAGATTTTAGTTGTCAGGAAACGTTTACTTCATTGTCAGCTCTGTCTACTGTGTTCTTGAATTTTGAACTACATAGTACTGCCAACCAGCAAACATGCATTTTTATTCCAGGATGAGTGATGGTTGCAAGCCATGAATTGGTTTCAGTTCTTTATCCCTTTCATCTGAGAAGAGTAGTTTGATTTTTTTTAAAAAAAGCCAAACCATGCCTTGTCCCTCAGGTATGTGTTTTAATAAACACCCATTGAAAGGAAAGGCTAGAACAATCACAAGTTATCATTGCTGTTATTGCTAATCATATAGGTAGCTCCTTTAAGAGCTAGCCATGATAACTAGCTAAATCTAGATTTATCCTTATTTAACTGTGGAAATAGCCTCACATCTGTTAAAAGATTTTCACCTGATTAGAACATCTGAGGTCAGAAATACATGAAGCTCAGGTCTCAGCAGTGCACACAGTATGTGTCACAGTACATACAGTCACGATGCTCATGTGAAGGCACTAATATGTTCTGAATATTTACAGTTCAAGTACTTGGTGAACAGGTGACTAGGATTGTGGACTGTAGGAGAGGCAGATCTGAGCATAAAAGATGAGTTTCTGTGCATGTATTTCTGTTCATTGGAGAATGAAGAGATTCAAGTTTTTAGAAAATGTCTGATTTTCCTCAGCTAAGCTGTATGCTTATGGCTTTTTAATGGCTCTGATCTTTTTTACCAAGCAGCTATATTCAACTTAATGTTTACTTGCTGAGAGATGTTAGTGGGAATAAATTGTTGCTAGGTTATCACGAAACGCGTCTTTAAGTATTTCCATAGTCAACGGTTTTGATTTTATCTGATAAATTCAAGTACTGCACAAGGGAAAAAGTAAACTTTATTATTAACATGGACTGTTGCGAAAAATTCTCTTTAAAATGAGCAGAACTCCAGGATGTAATAGGAAATATTTTTGTAGATAATTACATTAAGTCTAAAAAGTTATTCAGCTCAAATCCACAGCAGCATGGCAGAGACTAAGATGGAAGTCAAACTCAGATCTGATTTAGGGGTTTTGTGGTTTGTTCTGTATTTTTTAGTTTTTAACGCCTCTTATCTTTCAGGGTCATATTAATTGCCTTTTAATAATCTTGTCTCTTTGTCTGTATCTGAAATTCAACTACATACTCTACAAATAACTTATGTGTAACAATTTTCTCTTCACTGATTAAGACAAAGATGGATATTATTTCCCTAAAAAGTTACCACATAGAAAACTTTCTACACTGATTGAAAAAGACACCAAGAAGTAGGAACAGAGGTTCTGCTATATAGTTCCCGAGAAGTATTTCTCCATATCATAGAAGAATGGCCAGGCTGTAATGGAATGCTACTAGTGCTTGCACCTTGACTCATCTTCTTGACATTTTCCCTGTGCTTGTTCCTTAGAAGGTTGCCTCAGTCTTAAACGTGAGGTAGTGTTTCAGCTCAAGAGCCTGATTGCAGATCTTTAAAGCTATTTAGATCTTAAACTGTTTTGGTGTCTCTTTTCCAAATAAATTGATAGAGGACATGACCTAAAATAAGCTTGTAGTTCTTGGTCTAAACCTCTTAGTTTAGGGACAACAGAATAATCCTTGTTAGGATGGAGTCAGTAGTAGAGGTCAAATAGGCAATGCCATTAGTCCAGTCTGCTTAAATATTTGGCTTTTAGAATTTTGTATGAATTTGCTCCAATTTAGTCATGAGGAAGGTGTAAATTTTAAGATGAGTCTGAATGAATGTGTACTGGTAGCTTCAGCGTAGAGAGAGATCCAGTAATTCATGCACAGGTCAGCCTGTGATAATGTGCAGTTGGAATAGGAAGGAGGAAAGAAACAGTATCCCAGTAGCATAATTCATGGAGCAGAAAATTATTTATAGAAAAGTAACTCCTAAGAAAAAAATATTAAGCCATGATATGCTCTGGGCATGAGGAGTGTGTACTTTCTGAAATCAAGTGGGCCATCTGGTCAGTTCAGTTACTCTATGATTAAGGCTGTGGTGGGGACGTTCAAAGAAGAAAGGGCAATGCTGAAATGTGATCCCCAGTTATCAAAATGGCTACATGGGTCTGTGGAAAGTCAGAAGGAGACGATGGCATCCACTAGAAAATGTAAGTATATATGTAACAATATAACCAGGCTACAGTCAGTCATAAAATCAGTGAAACACAAAAAATTGATGAGTCTTTGTTTCCTACCACTGCATTTTATACTGAAATATGTGGTGTATGGTTTTAAAATACTATTTGGCTTATTACACAACATGAAAAAATGTTGCCTCTTTAAATAATGTTTTCAAGGTAACATTTGCCTACAGAGAAGAAAAGAAGCCAAAAAAGATGTGCTGTAAGATGAGAGATTAAGAAAATAAGATCTCTGAAGTTAAAACTAGGACTAATAATGCATGTTTCTTCAAAAACAACATTGCAAAAGGTTAGACTTTAAATATATATATTTAAAATATAACTCTTCAATAAAGTGTTTTATTCTTGAAAAGACAAGACCACAAATTTTGATAAAACTATTTTTTGCCTTTCTGGAAGCTTTGCAGTAACTGAGGAGAAGCCAATACCAAAATACATTGGTGGAACATGTCCACCTGAGCTCAGCTTCTCAGTTTCACTTTTAATGAGATGTAAGATGGTGTCTATCTCTGCAGTGCAGAGCAGCTTTTTGTGTGAGTCCCAGGTAGGCAAGTACTCAAGACAAAATTACATCCTCAATGTGGTGTGGGAGGTAAATTCTGTTTAAATGCCAAAGCTTTTGGAAACATGGATGAAGAGTAAATGCAATAAAACTAATTGTTATTCGATTATTAAAGGTGACTATAGTTTATATTGGATTGTTTCATAGCAGATTTTGTTTTGTTGTATGAGCACCTTGATCTTTAACTTAAAGTCTTCTTTGAGCATAATTCATTAATGTTTGAGATTCCATCATATTTTTAAGGTTATTTTGCATGGAATATGATTTAAATAGTTGAATACTTTGAGTTCTTCATCATGTTGTTTATATCTATTAAGAGAATCACCCTTTTTTTTTTTAGGTCAGTTTATGAAAATACTGTTTGAACATCTGTCAAGGGATGAAGATTAGCTGAATAGACGTAGGATGCCAGTGTATTATATTTTCTGTTATCCTCTATACTGTAATTATCTTGATCCTCAAACAAATCTGCGACAGTTACAAACACTTTTGCAGACTTGTTACTGCATACTCAAAATTTTTTTTCATGTGAATCTAAATTAAGCTGCTATGTAACAAGACTTTTTTTTAACATTTCTATCCATAGATGAGTAAAAAACAGTAAAACGGAGATTCAAATTTTATTTAAAAGACAAACTCAGAAAAAATAATTCAGTTTTGAGGCAGTATAGGAATCTTTTTCAAAATGAAAGTTTTTGAAAAAATGAATAAACTAAGTTGCCGAACTGTGGAGACATAGATGCTGCAGATAATAAGTATGCTTGGAAATGAAAAGGAAATCTAAATCATAGAATGGTTTGGATTGGAAGGGACCTTAAAGACCATCTAGTTCCACCTCCCCTGCCATGAGTGGGGACACTTTCCACTAGACCAGGTTGGACAAAGCCCTATCCAACCTGGCCTTGAACACTTACAGGTAGGAGGCATCTGCAGGTTCTCTGGCAACCTGTTCCAGTGTCTCACCACTCTCACAGTAAATAATTTCTTATTATTATCTAACCTAAATCTACTCTTTTTCATCTTAAAAATCCCTTGTCCTATCACTAGACTCTCTGATGAGGGGAGTTCCTCCCCAGCTTTCCTGTAGGCTCCCTTCAAGTATTGAAAGGCTGCTATAAGGTCTTCCTGGAGCCTTCTCTTCTCCAGGCTGAACAACCCCACCTCTCTCAGCCTGTCCTCATGACAGAGGTGCTCCAGCCCCCCGATCATCCTTGTGGCCCTCCTCTGGACCTGCTTCAACCGGTCCATGTCTGTCTTGTGCTGAGGACTCCAGAGCTGGCCACAGTGCTCCAGGTGGGGGTCTCACCAGAGTGGAGCAGAGGGGCAAAATCGCCTCCCTCAACCTGCTGGCCACTCTTCCTTTGGTGCAGGCCAGGATGCGATTGGCTTTCTAGGCTGTAAGCACACACTGCTGGCTCATGTTCCATTTTTCATCCACCACTACCCCCAAGTCCTTCTCTGCAGGGCAGCTCTCAACTCACTCATTGCCCAGCCTGTGTCCATGTTCAGGATTGCCTTGACCCATGTGCAGGACCTTGCACTTGGCCTTGTTGAACTTCATGGGGTTTTCACAGGCCCACCTCTCTTAGCCTGTCAAGGTTGGCATCCCTTCTCTCAGCTCCATTCCCAGGGTAAGGCTAAGAATTCTTCTCTCCTGTCCCCCCACCACAGAAATAGTCCTCGTCCCAAGTTACTTCTTTTTATCTTGCAAGTGATTTAGTTATCACAGTGCTGTGTAATGGTATCGGATAGTTGCAACGAGAAGCCTGACAAGGGAGTGGGAATAGCAAAATTCTCCAGAGCAGGCCAAGACTTAGCTTCTGGGTTGGGAGAAATGTCAGGGATTGGGAAGTGTGTGAAGAGAGGAAAAGGAGGAAGATGATCTTGAGGTCTGTCCCTTCTGATCACGTTTCACAAAAAAAGGGCAATAGAATGACAATAGGGTAATTGTATGGAGTGTGTAACCACTTGCTATTGATGTGCGCCGGGAGAAGAAGGGAACCCATCACTTCTGATGGCAAATCTGTGAAGCTAGACAGTGGTCATGTATTTCTGTAGAATTATACTCAGCATTATGTTCATATGCTGCTTTACATGAAGAGTTGTGAAAACTACAATAAATTCATAGCAGAAAATATAAAGGAAGACTATTTCGATGCATTCATTAAAAACAAAATAATCCAGCTTCATGCAAGATCCTTAAAATTTTCTGATGTGTTAAGTACAAAAATGTATACTGTTACTACATGCTTTCAGCAGACATACTGCTTTGTGCAAAGTCCAGTGGGAAAGCTAAAGTACCGGGGTTAATGTTGACATAAATGCCAAATACTGATTTCTTTGATGTTAAGAGGAAAGTTTTCATTAAGCCCAATGGGATTAAGATTTAGTGTACATGTTCTTGTTTCTTTCAAGTTAGTATAGTCTTAACATTGCTCAAATCTGTTAAATAGTCTTTACTAGTTCTGCTTTGTTGAATAAAAGAAAAAATTGTGTTCAGAGCAACCTCTTTACTCCAATGTGTGTACCTGCCAGATAGTCAGAACTCTGATATTTAAAACTGAAGTCTCATGATACCATACAAATAATTCGTTTTCTTTTCCTTCTGTCCAAACAAGAATCTCAAACCAAGAGGAAACTTGAACTGGAATAAATATGTTGAAATCTTTAACATAAAAAAATGTTTTTATTATTTACTTTTTAACCTATAGGTATCTATTACAATAACAAGCATGAAATTATGAACACTCAAAAAGGGGTTTTAGAACATTTGTCCCTTCAAGCATTGTTTAAAGACCTAATAGATTCTGTAAACAAACAAATATTTTATCTTTCATATTAAAGAAATTTTAGGGACATTTTGTAGTTAAGAGGCTTTGATCTACAGTTGTTTCTTAGCTGAGGTACTGGTGGTGTAATCATGTAGCCATTAAACAGAAGAAGCAGCGTTAATGCAGGTATTCTTTATGTGCTTGACAATTGCTGTACTAGTGTTGTAAGACAGTAAGACATATCATTTTCTTAAATGTACAAGATTTAAAATTTTTATGCTGGAGAAGCAGTTAAAAGCAAAAGCCACTTACAGAAAGTCAAAACTGATATGTATTCCAAGATGAAGTCCAGAAATGGAAAAGTAATCCTTCATGTTTCTGTACCTGGAAGAATACACCACTTGTAGAAAAATACTGTCTTAGAAATCAATTAATTTTTTATGTTTTTGAAGGGTAAAAAAGCACAGGCTATAACACAACTTGTAGGTTTGCGAATAGGGAGATTCATTTTGCCACAAAATTTAAATTTCAATTTAAAATAATTTATTCGCCAAATTATTTTACAAGGAAAATAAGCTTGCATTTTACCATAGATAAATATGCTAAATTCATTGCTGTGCTTCAAAAAGCTTATAGTTGGAATATTGACAAACTAAAAAGGCGTTTTAAATTACTGCCTGTTTAACTCTCAGCAAATTTGATTTTTGTTTCTCTGATATAAAAAATAAACCTAAAATGACATGTGTGTTTCATAACCTGTGGCACATTTGACGTTAGTTTTTAGGAAATAACTCAACTGATGAAAAGATAGGGCCGAAGCAGCTTTACAAGCCCTCTGTCTCAGCTGGGGTAGTTTCACATTTGCAATTGCACTTTAGAGATCAAATGCTTTAAACCCTAAAGAAGCATGGAAAGGGTGACTACTTCAAAGGATTTTTAAATTGAAAAATAAACATACTCCCCCCCCAATAATTTATACAAATATTTTAGAACTAGTATAACTAATTATGTACAGAAAAAAGTGACACCTGTTCAGAGAAACAATTTAGGTTTTAGATTTAAGCTAACACTGCTTAACCATTTGCTATTCTAACCATTCTACTCAGTTCGGGTCTAAAATAGTCCATAATGCATATATATCACTGCATATATCTGCATAGATTATACACTAAGCGTTTAAGTTTATATTTACAATTCAACTTCAGAGCTTCTCAAAAGTAGGTCTATTTGCATTGCTCCTAATTCTGCAGTAGGTGGCAGTGGATAGTGGAGAATATACAAGAATATACAGTTTAGATGTCATCACATTTTTAAGGGAAGCTTAAAAATGGCCAAGTATTTTCTGCTTTTGAGTTATGTATATATCATGCAGAAAGGAACTGTCAAACAGAATTTCTAAATTGTCATGGCTAAATAGTAGCTTTTGCAAAGTACTATGAAAATAAATTAAACTGGTAATGGAGTCAAATGAAGATACAAATACAGCACACATTTCTGTGAATAAGTATGAAGCTGAGTCCACGTACGAAAACTGAACTGAAGGCTTAAACTCGGGAGAAGGTTCTGCAGGGTAGCTTTGTAAGTTAGGAGAACACAATTTGCAAGTAGAAAAAGAAAACCATCTACACTTTTTGTATTAGTTCACATGTTGCACTGCCTTTTGAAAATAGCACTGTAGTTGATGAAACGGAAAAGAGTGGGAGAGGGTTTAGGCACAATGGTGGCAGTGTGGAATATTAGCAGTTTTGATATGTGTGGGAGGGTAAATTAGGAAGATTACAGCAGAGCTCTGATTTTGCATTCCTTGCACACCTGAAATATGGAAGCTTGAGGGTATACAGAATGTGAAATTGGATGAAAAAGTCTGTCAGAAAAGAACATTCTAAGTCTCGTTTATTATTGATTCATGTCTCTTGCTTATCTGAAAACCCGGCGTGGTAGATTTATATAGAAAGTGCTCAGTCAGCACTGCCAGTTATTCTCACATTTTCACCAGTGTATTTTGAGCTCCAAATAGAGAGACTTAAGACTTTCGGAAGTGCAGGGCATCCAATAGCTCACATCTCAAATATTTTGAACTGACCAGTAATTAGGAGTCCTTGTTTTGTTTTGTTTCCTGTTATCTCCAACTTTAAAAACTATGCAGCTGGAAGCTGTTGAGTACACAGTGTTTTGAAGAGCCTGGTCACGCATACTGCTGGACCTGGACTTTGGGACTTAAGGTAAAACTCTTACTGAAACTGTGCAACAGTTCTTTTGTTTGTGGTTTTGTGGCCAAACTCTTGTCTCCAAAGACTTCACACAGTTAACTAGTAAGAAAACATTAAGTTAAGCAGTACAGCTGTACTGAATGTTAATTCTGTAATATAAAGGTTATCTAGTGATTAACAGATATTATCTTTTGTATGAATTAATAGCCTAAACTACAAATAGGTATAAGCAAATCAACAGAAACAGAAGCAAATGCTGACTCACTTGAAGTCAGTTGGAGTTTTGCCATTGACTCTGTAGTAATAGCATTATTGTAATCTCATTATGTTACTCATCAGTTATCTATAAAATTAAAAATGAGTAGTGTTTTGATAAAGCTGGTAATTATAAATTGCTTACAATGTGTTTCAAAACCAGAAAAATACAGAACATATGAAGGAAATAGTGGTCACCTCTCACAAGAAATAGGTACACTTTGTGTGTCTTCAGATATATGAAAGGCTCCAAAGTTAGACCCCAAAGTAACAGTACTTTCATTAAAAAGTGTCTATTTTATGTTTAAAAGGAAATCACTGACCCTATTAAAACATGGTTGAATATTTTCTTGATTTATTTCTGCACAATCTAGTTTTATGCTGGTAAGTTGAATGTCCTCAATGAAATTGTACTAGTTTAAGTTTGAAATCATGCATTAATAACTTTGATTGTGTTTGTGTATGTTGTATTTTATTCTTTGATATTCTTTATGTTGATTAAGAGGCATCAGACATCTCATTGTTCTCTTGCAAACTGAATCGTAGACATCTCTAATAAACTTCAGTCATGCTGAACAGTAGCTCTCAGGACATGTCAAAGTTCTCTTTGAAATGTATCCAGATTTTCCATTTCCTATGTTCTTGTTTGTGGCTTTTCTTATAATTTTAGAAATACTGAATTCTTGTTGTCTGATTAAATTTGAGTTTCTTCTTTTTCCTATAAATAAGAGGTTACCTTTCAGTGCTTTAGATTTAATTTCTATCTGGGTGATTTTGCCATCAGTGTTTCTGCACTGTAAATCTTTCAATGACTACTCTTGCTGTGAATAATTGTAATTGTTGAGCAGTTTTAAAATCAGGAAATGACTATTTTTTAGGCATCTAGGAGTTCCTCTTTCTTTCATGGACAAGGCCACGAATGTCTTCAAATTTTTCTAAGTATCTTAGGGGAAAAAAATAAAAGGCATAATATAGCATTCACTGTTAACTACACATTTTGACATTCACAAATAGCTTCTGACTTTAAGATAGACCTAACTGAAGCACTGCTTCTTCTGTATTATGTGTTGGGATTTGTTTGTTTTTTTCTCAGATTGATCACTTTGTAAAATTTTCCAGTATTAAGAAATTCCTTAGGCTCTTCCTTACACCATTATAAGTCCTGTAAAATACCCTGGTCCTTAATTGGCCTGTAAATCAAAGAATCAAGTATGAAATAAGGATATGTAAAGATTCTAAGGAAAATGAAAGAAAAAAAAGTGATGCTCTCTAATATGATATGGTTTAGTTCTTTCAAGAAAAAAATACTATAATTTAGTATATATTTTAATAGATTAATGTAAATGAATTAAACTAGGGAAATGGTAATTTTTCTTTATTTATTGCTAACCTGCCAACATCTTTATGCTTGTACAGAAGAGTGCAAATAAATACTCTTCAGGACACATGAATTGTGCTTGCTGTGTCACTGAACATTAGCTGAACATCTGGTCCAGATTGGACTTGAAGGCAAGGTATGACTTAATCTGCCTGTGCACAAACAAACAGGCAGAAAGAGTTAAAGCCTGAGAACATCCCAGTAATGCTAAGGGGTGCCTGGAGGGTAAAAGTTCTGAACTGGCCTCCTGCAAGTCACAAACGTTTTGCACCTTTTATACTTTGATGCTCTACTGCACTGACACGTGTAGAATTTTCTGTGGAATTTTGAGTACCTAAATATCTCTCTCGATGCCTCTCTGCTGTGCTTCCTTGGTCTCCCAGAGATAAGACACCATGTGTCAGGTTCCCTGGTGAGATAAAATGACACCAGAGCTGAATTTGGCCTAGTCACTGCCTTGATGATATGGCCATTAGTGCGACTCTCAGTAGTGAAATACAGATTTAGAAGATGAGTCTCTGTCACCAGTTTAGCAGATGCTGAACGATAGTTATCTAAATTAACAGCATGGTATTGACAGGGAAGTGCTCTGAGTGTCATGGACATAGAGATCTGCAGATGAAAATACCTCAGAAAATTATTAACAATGAGAACAGCTTCATTTTTGCAAACCTGCAATAAGCTCAGAGCTGGGCATGATGAATGATGTAGAAAATGTGAGTAGGAGGTGGCATGTTCTTGAACAGAAAGTTCTCCAGCGTACTTCCCCACCTCCCTACGCGATCTCACTTTTTAAATGTGTATGTGACTACGTGGCTACTTGTCTGGTAGTGAAAAGACGTTTGTGACTTAATATTAGCACCAGTTTTCCCTTTCTCCTAAAAGTTCCCAAAGGATAAGATTGGAATGTAATCTTTTTTTTTCCCCCCAGAATGAGACAAACTACCGTGAAGGTTAATGAGACCTCACATTATTGACATATTATGACCAGTAGCATAGGTTTGTGAAACACTAAACAGAGGTATAAGGATGATTTTCACTCTGAAAAACACATGGTATTAAAATGATAAGCTTGGGAAAAAAGATACTGTTAAGACAGAGAGAAGAGGGTGACTTCTGTTAATGTGATTATTTTCTTTATACATAAAATATCTCCATCTACCCTTCCTGAATCTAAAATATTTAGAGAATAATTTTTAAAATAATTTTCTAGAAAATCAAAACTATTCACAGTTGTCTTCCTAGCTACCATCATGTCTTTGGCTTGTTGATTCCTAACACTGAGATGTCTGATGAGTAATTGTTTCTCTTCTCCTTGCTTTCCATTTGTAATTATCCCTCAATCCAGTATACACGTTTGATATTTAACTCTTAAAAAAAAAAAAAAAGAATTATTTGAATGTCCAAAGAACGAAGATTGCCCAAAAATAAACTATTACGTGGATAAAAGAGAACAGAATGGAAAGTAGTGTTAACATATGGTATGAAAATTTCACTAGGCTAGTGAAAGTTTTTCGTTTCCTTATAAAATCAAAGACTTGAATGAGGTCTTTAAACTTCTCTGAAGTGAAATCTCATATGTCCAGTCCAATACTTAAAGCACCGAAGGAGCAAGCTGCCTGATCCAGTGCAGTGAATAAGAACAAGAGATTGAGCTAGCCTAATAAAATTTAAAGAAACCTGTCTATAGTTCTGAGGCTCAGTGTGTCTTATATATTGTTGGTTTGAGGCAAAACTGTGCATTGATTCCTTGTAATATGACAGAGTTCTGTAGCTTATTCTTTTGTCTTTCTTCATAGCTTCCAGTTACCTTCCTGAATTGTATTTTAAAGGTTTATATATCAGCCAGTTCTAACCTCTTAACATGCTTTTAATAGCTGCCAGAGGTAACATGTCTCTTCCACTACTTGTCACTTCTTGTTGCTGCTTACTGTAGTTGCCAGTTTCCAGCTGACAGGATGGCTAAGGAGAATTTGTTGCACTTGCTTGTTATTTTGGTTCTTTTTTCTAACTTTCTCACTCATTGCTTTTTAAGCATTTTTTGCTTTAGAACAGGGCTATTTGTAATTGTTGAAGAAATATTAACTCAGTAAACACTTTGACCAGGAATCCATAAACTATTTTGGTTCTGTATTCTAATTCAGAAGATGATCTGTCAGAATTAATTGAGAATGCCTTAATGTAATCAAGTCCAGTTCATTAGGCAAACACTTAAATTATTAATTTAAATACTGGGTAGTTCAACAGCATTTATGACAGTAACAAATACCAATGTATTTGAATTTTTAAATTCCTTCTGTGTACAGAAGTTGATATCCTGTTATAGATTCTGCTGTTAGACATAAGTAGTTTCCACCTTGCTAATGTTTTGCCTTTTTGGAGTCTGTTATTCTCTTCAGAAAAGGTTTGTGAAAAAAAAACAGAGCTTTTTAAGCACAGTGTGCTTAAAATTAATCAAGCATAGAGTGACATTTTCATTCTTGTAATTCTATGTTGGATCAAGTAGAGTTACACCGGAGGTGAACTTGAACCAGAAAGTTTAGTGTGATGCCATTTTATCAATTTATAAAACACTGCAAATTAAGGTATAATTATTTAGCAGAAATCTAGTGCTTTAGTATCTTAGCCATTCTCATTGTTACAGTGCTGAGAAAAATAATCTATTCATAAAATGAACTAATCCCACTTCCATTTTCAATTGTCTTCTCCCTCTATAATCTAGGACATGGATTCTCTGAAAAAGAAATACATGGTGGGGAGAGGGTGGTGGGGAAGAGAAGATGAGGGAAATTGATTAAGGGGACAGGAGAAGCAATAAAGTGAATAGTGATGGCTGTGAGCTGAAGACAGAGCATGTATTGAAAAGGCTGCTTTCATTCAACCAATTTCATAGAATCACAGAATCATAGAATGTTTAGGGTTGGAAGGGACCTTTAAAGGTCAGCTAGTCCAATCTCCCTGCAATGAGCAGGGACATCTTCAACTAGAGCAGGTTACTCAAAGCCTCGCTGACCTGACCTTGAATGTTTTCAGAAATGGAGCATCTACAACCTCTCTGGGAAATCTGCTCCAGTGTTTCAGCACTGTCACTTCCTTCTATCTAGGCTGAATCTACCCTCTTTCAGTTTAAACCATTACCCCTTGTCTGATTGCAACAGACCCTACTAAAAAGTCTGTTCCCATCTTTCATAGAAGCCACCTTCAAGTACTGAGCCTTCAAGTACTTAGAGGCTGCAGTAAAGGTTTCTCTGGAACTTTCTCTTCTCCAGGCTGAACAACCCCAACTCTCTCAGCCTGTCCTCATGACAGAGGTGCTCCAGCCCCCTGATCATCCTTGTGGCCCTCCTCTGGACCTGCTTCAACAGGTCCATGTCTGTCTTGTGCTGAGGACTCCAGAGCTGGCCACAGTGCTCCAGGTGGGGGTCTCACCAGAGTGGAGCAGAGGGGCAAAATCGCCTCCCTCAACCTGCTGGCCACTCTTCCTTTGGTGCAGGCCAGGATGCGATTGGCTTTCTAGGCTGTAAGCACACACTGCTGGCTCATGTTCCATTTTTCATCCACCACTACCCCCAAGTCCTTCTCTGCAGGGCAGCTCTCAATCCCTTCATCCCCTAATTGATTTGGCTGTTCTAAAGATGATGCCCACACATTTCTGTGCCTTCTTTCCGTACTTTCTGGTCTGTGAAACTAATTTCTAATATATGTGAAAATAATTTAGTTTCTGTGCCTTCTCTAATACCCTGCACTTTTTGTTTGGAAGGATTTTCAAAATCCACTCTTCAGTATCGCTTACTGATTCTTCCCCAGCCTAAAATGCAACATTCAACTTGAATGCTCTTTTCATTAATTCTGTGAATATCATTTAAGTGAAACTTCCTATTTTCAGATAGAGTTATTTTCCTTCCAACAACACAGAAAACAATGAGGGTGGCAAATACTGCTAAACGAATATTTTAATATTCCAGAGAACATGAATAGAGAAAAAATGCAAGCCACACTCAATTATTAAGGATGCTAACGATTCTTTGTGCCATACTTAACCAAGCTATTAGAGTTTAAAAAATAAAAACTACACTAAAATAACTTTAGAACATTTCAAATTAGAAAAATGAAGCCTACAGACTGGACATACAACATAAACATATTTAAAGGCTAAGTGAAACTGAGTGTAAAGAATTACAGCTGAATGCAAAGTTAAGTTATTGCAATAATAATAATAATTTTTTAAAAATCGAACCAAACAACAAAGTGCAGATTAAAATTCCTGCAGCAAAGGTAAATGTCAAGACTATAGCTTCGTAACAGGTCCTTTGAGCCCATCAGCAACCATAGTTTAGAAGTTACTGCAGCGCGCCTTCCGGCTTCCATCTGTTTCTCATGAAGAGAATACTTTGCCAGTCCTGAACCTGGTATATAGCACTACTCTACCCATCATACCTGTGCTTTCACAGGTAGATGTATCAGCCCCAGAGAAACTACTCTCACTTCCACACAGGCAGGTATGGTTTAAGGCAAGCATAACTGAGACAATCACACAAAACCCTGTGCACAGACATTGCTAAGGTTACCAAGGTGGGCAACTTAGCAGAAAGTAGAAATTGGGACAAGCACTGTTAAGTATCTTGATCACTGACAGGAGCAGTAGGATCACATGCACCCTCAGCAGATTTGTGGGTGACTCCAAGCTAAGTGGTGTGGCTGACACACCTAACAGATGAGATGCCATCCACAGGGACCTGGACAAGCTTGAGAAGTGGGCCCATGTGAACCTCACGAGACTCAGGTTCCAGGTCCTGCACATGGATCGGGGCAAGCTCTGCACATCCTCTCTGTCACTTGGTGTAGCTCACACACACAAGCACACAAATGCTCTTGACCACGTGGCTTTGCACATGTGTACACGCAGCTGTTGTGTGGCCTGCCAAGCGTGCTGGCTTTACATTTCATCCTGTCCGAGCATGTACCATTTTGTGTCAGTACTTTCAGCAGTTGAGAAGCCTGGCTATGGAGAAGTATTACATATGTAATAGTGCTTGGCTTGTGATTAACTAATTTTATAAGTAACATATTTAGATTAAAATTTTCCAGTATTGTATTTCATCTGGTAAAAATAATTAAGGGAGAAAATATTGAACAGGAANATATTCCAGAGAACATGAATAGAGAAAAAATGCAAGCCACACTCAATTATTAAGGATGCTAACGATTCTTTGTGCCATACTTAACCAAGCTATTAGAGTTTAAAAAATAAAAACTACACTAAAATAACTTTAGAACATTTCAAATTAGAAAAATGAAGCCTACAGACTGGACATACAACATAAACATATTTAAAGGCTAAGTGAAACTGAGTGTAAAGAATTACAGCTGAATGCAAAGTTAAGTTATTGCAATAATAATAATAATTTTTTAAAAATCGAACCAAACAACAAAGTGCAGATTAAAATTCCTGCAGCAAAGGTAAATGTCAAGACTATAGCTTCGTAACAGGTCCTTTGAGCCCATCAGCAACCATAGTTTAGAAGTTACTGCAGCGCGCCTTCCGGCTTCCATCTGTTTCTCATGAAGAGAATACTTTGCCAGTCCTGAACCTGGTATATAGCACTACTCTACCCATCATACCTGTGCTTTCACAGGTAGATGTATCAGCCCCAGAGAAACTACTCTCACTTCCACACAGGCAGGTATGGTTTAAGGCAAGCATAACTGAGACAATCACACAAAACCCTGTGCACAGACATTGCTAAGGTTACCAAGGTGGGCAACTTAGCAGAAAGTAGAAATTGGGACAAGCACTGTTAAGTATCTTGATCACTGACAGGAGCAGTAGGATCACATGCACCCTCAGCAGATTTGTGGGTGACTCCAAGCTAAGTGGTGTGGCTGACACACCTAACAGATGAGATGCCATCCACAGGGACCTGGACAAGCTTGAGAAGTGGGCCCATGTGAACCTCACGAGACTCAGGTTCCAGGTCCTGCACATGGATCGGGGCAAGCTCTGCACATCCTCTCTGTCACTTGGTGTAGCTCACACACACAAGCACACAAATGCTCTTGACCACGTGGCTTTGCACATGTGTACACGCAGCTGTTGTGTGGCCTGCCAAGCGTGCTGGCTTTACATTTCATCCTGTCCGAGCATGTACCATTTTGTGTCAGTACTTTCAGCAGTTGAGAAGCCTGGCTATGGAGAAGTATTACATATGTAATAGTGCTTGGCTTGTGATTAACTAATTTTATAAGTAACATATTTAGATTAAAATTTTCCAGTATTGTATTTCATCTGGTAAAAATAATTAAGGGAGAAAATATTGAACAGGAAAATACTGTGAGATCAAATTTTTGTGTGTTTTTTTTTTTTCTTTTAACTGATTTAGATGATTCTGTTATTGAAACTGGGATATGAAACTACTGTAAAAGCCTTCCTTGACAATGTTTTTATTTAGCTTTGTATTACTGGTATAATAATGCCATGTTTTATATGTCTACTTAATAATTTTTACACCTGTCTGATAAGATTTCTGCCAAAGAAATATCAATGTTTTTCTTTTATCACCTTTTATTCTGTATGGCAGAAGTAGTCTATAGCTACATCTGAGTGGTTTCTGTTCTCTCGTCTTGAAAGTTTAGTGTTTAATGGGGAGAGGACTAAAGAAAGAGAAGTTATTTCCTATCCTTCCCCCCAGTGACCCTCTTCCACCTCCTTTTGACAGTGGTGCTCTTTATCCTCCCCATACAATATGGCTTCCCTTTAAAATTTGAATGATGTCAAACAGAGGGAAAGAACAGGACTAAGTTAATGAGGTGTCAGTGGGATCTTAAGCATCTTTCTTAAATGTTTCATAGTTCTGAACAAAGAGAACAAATTTGACTCCATAACTTCAATGACTGTTAAAAACCATTAACACAGAGCAGCAAATAGATTAAGCAAATCTCTGTGAACAATCCATCGTTCAGATGTTATTCATGCTGTTTAGGGTGTGAGGGTGCACCTCTACATTTGAGTGGAAAAGCATACAGAAAGTATGACAAAACAAACTAATTAAGAGAAACATAGTTTTAAATTTTTTCTACTTCACACAATTTCCCAAGAAAGATTTCCCCACATGATCAAAGGAAGTAAAGAGCATGGATTGTATTAGAATTTATGTATTCCCAGATTCCATTGGTGCTTGATAAAATCTATCATTGAATAACATTTTTAGTTCTATTTTTAAAAATAAAAGTAACATAAGGTTTTATTTTTCTCATTATAGTAGTACAGTTTCATTAAAAAATTTGACAGTTACAGGATCTTGGATTTCAATGGTGAGAGTTGACCATTTGAATATCCTAATCTGAATTTCCATTTTTCACCTTCCCCTTCAGACTGTTTTGAGCATAGGACAGAATAAGTGCATTCATTATCACAGTGACTTTGTCTCACAGCAGCCCACAAATATTAGGATAACCATGTAAGAAATGTATAAACAAGTTGTTGTTATGTATTATTAGACAGCTTTGTAGATGAAGAAATGTAGGCATGGGGGGAGTTAAATTACTTTGCCATGTTTACACAGCAAGTCAGTGTCAGTCTGAGGAACAGAACTGAAGGGTCCTTGGTCTTAAGCACATTACCTACTACTTTCTTTGTAAAAAAGGCCAGTGTTTCTTGAAGGACTACTGTGTATGTTATTACTGCTTTATATCACTTCAGTTCTGAGTGTGTCCAATGTATTGAATAATGAAATTAGGGCTTGTAAAGGATGGCTGAACCATAAAATGTCCCCCTGGGGTGAGCTTACTTTTAATAGGGATCTTTTTTTGGGGGGAGAGGGGAAGGAAAGGAAAAAAAAAAAAAAAAAAGAAAAGAAAAGAAAACCCTCCTCTTTTAGAAAAAATAATTTTCTGCAATAGAACCAAGATCGTCATTTTCCCTCCTTTCCCCCCTCAACCCCCCCCATTTACTGGTATTTTTCTTGTGTGATTGAAAAGCCTTTAGTTTTGCTCAGGGGAAAAACCTCATGCTGAGAAGTAAGGGATCCTAGTAGCAAACTTAATCAAAGTGGCATGCTCCACACTTTGTCTCAGAGTAATTTCCGTAGCAAACTCATGTGATCTGTATGTTTCACTTGCGTGAATCAAGTCCAAAGTTTAAAACTGACTCAGTTGTTACTCCTGCTGACAGCCAAAAGCAAAGGTTGTTTTGGTGGAGGCAGAGGGATGGGGTTCAACTCAACTCAGGTTGCTGAAAGGAAGTGAAAAGGATGATTTGAAAACCACAAATACTGGGAAGAAAGATTACAGATACTGAACAATAACTGTCCACAGTAAATTGTTGGTTGGAGTATCTGTATTAGGTGATGTTTGTAGTCTCTACATGTAGGATGATGGAAAACACAGATTATGGCAGTGAAAGTAGAACAACAATGGAGTCTGATTCTTTGTTTCCCCTTTTCAAAGGCTTCCACCCCCCCTGCCTTTTTTTTTTTTTTGATAAGGCCCAGGAAATTGTTAGCGACATGCTGGTGGGAACCTATGGAAAAGAATACACACTATATCAATGGTGCAGTTCTTATCCCAAGAGCTGTGTTTGTGGGTGTGGGAATAGTGTGCTTTCAATGTGTGCTGTTGCAATGAGATAGCATTGAGAAACCAGGGCAGAGAACAGCACGGATTCAGTCTAGGGAACTAAGGGCTTTATCCAGCAGTAATGTCTGTAAGGACAGACAATGTAACACTACATTTGGTTTAACAACAAAAAGCTATAAAACGATTTGATAGTAAGGGATTGGCAGAAAAGCTGAATGTGTCTGCACAGTACAGTAAGTATGCTATTTTTAATGGTATTTAAGTGATATACTTACAACTTAAAAAGACAATATTTGAAGTTGCCTATAATAGACATTATTTTGGAGTAGGGTTGTAGAACAACAGTGAAAGCTTATTAAGTAAAGGACACAAGAGGCAGGTAGTATTTTGTGGCAATAGAGGCCTGTGTAAAAAAGCAGGACTGACAGGTCTTTTTTACAGAGGTCCATTTTCATTACTGCATTTGATTTCTGGATACATTTATGTCCAACTTGTAATTCCAGTCAAATTCACTGGGAAATCACTGAAAAATATTAATCTCTATCTCCCATTCTGCACTTGCCTATTTTGTTTTGATATTTAAATGGCAGCACATTTTGGCTACAACTTCAGTAAGACACCACATTATTTGTTGGAGATACCTGGGCTTAAAATGAACAAGTGTCTTTATGAAGCCTATACGGTAACACGGTGAATATTGCTACAGTGTGTGCATACTGGTTATCCTTCAGAACAAAATAGCATTTCTGTTGTCTGTATAGCAGCTGTCATGGCAAGAAAGGTAAAAATCAGTTAGGAATGTGGGAAACTTTTCATGTTTAATATTTGCATAGTTGCTGGACAGAACTTTTGAAGGTCCCAGCAAATGCATCTCTGACTAAAATAAGATCGTATAAATGGATGCTTTGGTTAGAAGTATGTGGATCTCTGCTGCATACCTGGTGAAAATCTCTTACTGAACTGAGAAAGATGTGTAGCTAACCTCATCTGCAGTGTGCAGACCTATCTCTGAACTTAAAATACCAAATTGTTATTTTATGGTTTTGTGACCGGCATGACTTCCATTAGGGAGTGAAAAGAAGCAGCTAAATCCATTGCAATATTCTTAAATGGAAAGATGCCCTTAGGAATCCCTCCTGTTGTGTACGAAAGCACAATTATGTGGTTAACATTTTGAAATGTAAGTGAATGGCTGCCACTCTGTCTGTACTTTTAGATTAATATTGTATAAAATGCTAGCCACATTGTCAGTCTCCAGAACAGTGCATTTTGCACTTCTGATGTTCCAGAATAATATGGCATCTTTCTCACCATGAAATGGCCTATAGACATCTTCAACTGGCTTGCTAAGTACTTGAATATTGTGTCATTTATCATGTAAGGTACATACGGACAAGAAAGTTTCTGAAGGTCCATTGCAAGCTTAAAAGACAAAGATCAGAACACTTACAGGCAAATGTGACTAATAAAACTGGTTTTGTTTACATTTGCACAGCAAAAACGAAGTGAGATTATTAAGGTTTTCACATTGTCTTGTATGCATTTTTAGGACACACCTTCTGGAGATATTGTGTTAATTCCCAGTGAATAGACAGACTATATGATGCATGTCTACAATTGCATAGGTTCTTGTTGGACATTCATGGCTTGTCTGCAGGCAGCAGAGAGACTAAATAAAATTAATGAGGGAAAATGTTTTTTGGATTGGGGGAAGGGAGGGTTAGAGACGAGATTAGGGTGAGTAGAGACTTCTTAATAACATATTTTCATTTATTTCACTGTAATTTCTTTTTTTTAAGTGCATACACTTCAAAGATAATGCAAAATTGGAATTATGAGTATCGGTCCTTTGTAGTGAATGTATTGCAGGATTCTTAAATAATTAAATTATGCAAGTTCTTAAAATGAAGTGTAATTAGCCATTAATGAGCAAAATCTGTTGCTGTGCAGAGTTGATGTACTTTATGCAGACTGTCCTTAAGTTTTACAGTATTTGGTTTCATTTCTAAATGCATATGTGTGGTAAAAATCAACTGTTGTGTATCTTGTAATAATATAATCACTAAATTTGCTAGTGAGTTACATAACATGTCAAATATTTAATTTTAGTATAATAAATTATAGATTTGTCAATGACTCGGTTTTCTGCTTCTGTTTAATGAGAAGCTTGGTTTAGAAGCTTGGTAGGGAGAGGTTTGATACTAACAGGGATTAATGCATTTAAAAATGATAGGCCTGGCACATGAAGATGGCAGCTTTTCACTCATAAACTCAGGGTTCAAATTCTTACTACACCAGATCTGCATGAATGACATTGTCATTTAATGGCCATTGGACATACAAACCAATATGTTATAATGCATCTTGTTCTTATTGGGAAAATTAGGAATATTAGAGGCTGTTTTCTGTTAGTGCTGGCAGCTAAGAGCTTACCTTTAAAGTGTCTAAGCATAACGGGGAAGTAATGAATGGAGCATGATGCCCTGGGAAGAGATCAAGGCAGATGCACATTTGAGACACTGCAAAGAAATTTACATTTCTGCACTTGGTCTAAATTCCCTAGTTCTGAATGAAGCAGATGTCTCATTAGAATGAATGAACAACTCCAACCTCTCAAAACTTTTAGGGCTATGTACCTTGCACAATTAAACCAAACAATAATGGAAGCTTCTTTTGATAGTTTGTTAATAGTCCTTAATTAGCAGCAGCAAAATAAGAATAGGATCATAGACTGTTTCATTAGGAAAACACACATTTTCCTAATGTTGACACTTCTGCAAAAATACAGTTAATCTTAGTTAAGTAAATACCATATGTTTAGAACTAATGGTTGACCTGAATATATTGCAGGAGTCTGCTCCACTAGCAAGTCATTAAAAGCTCTATGGTATACAGTGCTGTCTTCAGTGATCTAATTAAGGATATAGCAAAGATGCAGAACATTTTAGACTGGTGTCCTATGTTTCGTTACTTTTTACCCAATTTTCTTTATTGTCAGTGGGTGAAATTCTTTTCCTAGTGAAGTGGTGAACCTTTGCTTTAGTCAGTCATACAAACTAGTTACAGAAGTGAAATGCTGATCTTAAGACTACATCATTTAATCTTTGCAAGAGCTCTCCTGAACCTTTAGTGAAGTACACAGTATGTACTACAAAAGTACAAATACTTCACACTCAGATGACTTTGATGTAATCACATGCTCTCTTTACAGTGCCTTAGGTCATGAATAAATCTCAGTGATGCTAGGCAGAGAATGATGCTAGTGTTTCAGCAATTGCCATATATTCTTCTTACCTGTACTGGTTTTGTCTGGAATAATTTTCTTCAGAGTAGCTAGTANGCAGGGGGGAGTGAGCCAGTGGCTGTGTGGGGCTCAGCTGCCAGCTGGGGTTAAACCATGACGTGACTTTATACTGAAATTGGCATAGCATTAGGGGCTAGTGCACAACAAACGTTCCTCATCAGACGTAAAAGAGAAGTGATCTGTTTTCCTTTGTTCCTCTTTCCTGAAACAGGAAATTCAGTTTAAACATAGACTTCTCCTTTTTAGTTGGTTGGTTGGAGTTTTATTCTTTTAAACTGTGAGGATGGTCAAGCACTTGCATAGGTTACCCAGAGAGGTTGTGTAGTCTCTGACCTTGGGGAATGGACATGGCCCTGCTGTAGTTGACTGTGCTGAGAAGGATGGTATAGAGGTGCCTTCCAACCTCAGCTCTTCTCTTGATTCTCACTTAAAATGAACGTCTGTGAAATTAGTGGAGGTAAAAGTGATTAGGAAGAATTTTATTTTATTTTGTCAAAGGCACCAGTCCACCTAAGAGATGGAACACTTCAAAATGCAAACAGAAGTTCAGCTTTATCAGTGAAGAAGAGACAATAATACTCAGTGTTTCATCATTCTGAAATACCCTCAGTGGTACATGCTCACCAGGCATGCTCTGACTGGTTCACTCACTTCGACATAAGTAGCCAAATGAGGAAAAAATTTAAAAGACAATGCAAGAGAAGAACATGGCAACTTCTACAGCAGGAGAANTTCTCTTGATTCTCACTTAAAATGAACGTCTGTGAAATTAGTGGAGGTAAAAGTGATTAGGAAGAATTTTATTTTATTTTGTCAAAGGCACCAGTCCACCTAAGAGATGGAACACTTCAAAATGCAAACAGAAGTTCAGCTTTATCAGTGAAGAAGAGACAATAATACTCAGTGTTTCATCATTCTGAAATACCCTCAGTGGTACATGCTCACCAGGCATGCTCTGACTGGTTCACTCACTTCGACATAAGTAGCCAAATGAGGAAAAAATTTAAAAGACAATGCAAGAGAAGAACATGGCAACTTCTACAGCAGGAGAAATTAAAATTTCCAAATAAATTTTAGACCAGACAGTAAAGAGATGACTTGATAGGTACAAGTTATGCAAAGAATTATACGACTGGTTCAGGAAAGTTCAAGAACTTGCAAGAATTTAACTTCTTTCGGTAAGAGGGGGTAATACAGTCTCCCTGCACTAGAGGACCATTTATATTTGATTAGGATGTGCTACTAGGTCTATCCTTGCCCTAAGAATTTGGGATTTCATGTGAGGGATGAAAGTATGTGGTGGCTGTGTATTTGCCGAAGAAATTTCTCCTTTGTACAGTGGAGGTAAAAGTGCGGTGCTGCTGGTTTTGCTTGTATCGTACTGTTGTTTCAAGTATAGTTAAAGTCACATAGAATAGCAAATGGAATTCTTTTCAATAGGTTCTTGAAAAAAATTACAGTTAATTAATCAACAGTTTTAAAGCTTTTCCAGAGACTCCAATGAAAGTCACCGTAAAAGTGCAAGGTATTATCATTGAAGTATTTAGTAACAATTGTAAAAAATCTTCAAATTCTTAGAAACTGGTAAATTAGCTATTTTCTTGGCAGTGTTTGTAAAACACACACACACTATAAAATGACTTGTTTTTAAATTTATGTTAAACTGGTAGTAAAAATACATATGGTTACTTTCACTGCTGAAGATGTGCTGCTGTGTGTTGATCATCCTTTAGTGCATTTTGAATGATAGTTAGTCTGTGGGGACCAGTGAAGACCTCCAATTAATTATTACTGGAGAACATGAAATCATAAACAAAATTCCTTGTAATAAATTTTTAAAATGAGATTGCATGTTTTATTTACGGTACTGGTCCATTTTGGGGCTTTAAATCTATGAACGAAAACAAACATGCTTTTTATCAAACTGAAATAAAAAATATCAATAGTATTTCTTTCTTATCAAAGTAGGACACAGTATATGAACTGGACTTCTAAATAACTGCAGGGAGAAAAGCAAGGGAAGAGGAAGAAGAAAAGATTTACTTTAATTCACAGAAAATGATTGAGAGTATATATAAACAATATGGAAAATAGCAAATGGTTCCAAGCATAGTGATGTTTATTAATCATTAAGGTATCTGATATGATAGAATTATTTTATATGAAGTGTTTATTCAAGACAGTTATTAACTAAGAACTCTGATAATTATCACATGTATTTAAAGCAGAAATTGTTTCTTTTTTTTAGACAGAGGAGCACCAATGCTTGGAGACAAAATCTTGCTGCAAACATACAGCTAAAGGTGCTTCTTGTCCCATAGGGATCATAGTGGAAACTACAAAACAAAGAAGGAAATACGATCGTATAATAAAATAAGAGCCAATGTTCACCCAAATATTTCACTACAGTCTTGTATCTTGTTTCATTCTCACTCTCATTTGTCTTTTAGAACACAGATTCAATCCATCTGTCTGGGAAATGCAAAGTACACAATAGATATGCTGCAGTTTAATGGACAAATATTAATAGATGAGGTTAAGGGCTTCTGTCATTGAAATGTGTGGAAATTCTGTAGTCTGGGTTTTTTTTGCCATTGAAAATCTTTTTGCCAATATACTTCAAACAACATGCCACCTTCCCCATGTTCTATTAAGATGATTTACTTCTGTCTTCACCCAATCAAACTGGTTCACCTTCTTCACAACTGTAACTAATCAGATAACCTCCACTTTCATAGGACATGGATATCTCAAAATGGTTTCTGGCTCTGGGGTTTATGTGATGATCCCATGATATCAAAATGTGTTTTGAGCAAAAAACTTTATCCGAGTGTTAAGTGTCTACTGGAGCCTGAAGACATTTTGGAGAGCTTAATCCAAATGTATCTACAGGTCTTGTAACCTGGAAACTGGTGATGCAGGTGGACCCAGTAATCAAAGTGTTATTTGGGCTCTTTTCGTAAGCCATCAGTTTTTATGCTAGCCAGATAGACAGCTATGTCCATGACCTATACTGCTGCCTCTTTTTTTATTCATATGGAATTACGAAGTTGTAGAATGCTGAGTCTCAGTTGAGTTTTCTTAAATTCTTAAGTTCCTTTAATCTCTCTAATACAATTCTGTCTAATTTATACAACCCTTTCTTCCTCATTAGAAAAGACATCATCAGATCACCTCCCAATTTCCCATAACTGTCATCTAAGTGCCACCTTATTCTCATGGAGCTGTGCCTACTGTTATGTATTTTAGTCTCTGTTGTGATTTAACTCCAGCTGACAGATGAGCCCCACGCAGCCTCTCACTCTCTCCCCCCTCGTGGAATGGAAGTGAGAATCAGAAGATTACTATGTGACTGCACTGTATTTGACAGTGGTCAACTCAGTCATCCTTCTTCATATTTGTTAAAGACAGGTGCATGTTTCTAGTCACAGGCGATATTGTTCAGATCACAGCACCCCTGAACTTAAATGCACATAGCACTGTCATTTTTCACAGAGTGCTATGAAAATGCTTGAGAAAGTGCAACAAAAGTGCTAAGTCGGGATCTGAAGAGAGACTGCCAACAAGCAACAGTTATTAACATTCAGACCTTTAATACACAGAAATTCAAATGTCTGTTTAGGAAAAAAGCCAAACACAATGCTCTTGCCTCTGGGCCTGTAGAATAGAGCCTTTGATGTACTCACTCTCAGTTTACTCTGTGTTTTAGTTAACAAAGGGATTTGTAGCATTGAATTGCTGCTGCAGGAGTAAAGACACATATACAGAGGAATTAAAAAGTCCATTCATTTTAGAAAGGGAGATAGAATATATTACTAACTCCTGAAACATCCAGGAACAACATAACTTGGTGAAAAATAGCGTGTGCTAATGAATCATAAAAAGCAGAACATGCCCACTTGCAGGTTTCCATACTGAACAATGCGGCATAGAGTTTTCAGTCACTATTTAAGCATAGGATTACTGGTCACCATTTGCATGATAGTATATAGAGGGTTTTCCAACATCTTGGGCAACACAAGGTTCTTCCCAAAAGAAATTCCATTTTGAATCAACACTAAGATTCTTGGAGTGGTATAGAACAGTGGAGAGGACTCCATATAAGAGGAAGTAGTAATGAGCTCAAGCCTGAACATCATAATTAGGGCCATCTTACATAACTTTAGTTGTCTAAAGGTTACTTGCCTCACATAAACTATTCTGGGCTTCTGGTAGAGCTGAGGGAGGGGAAATAGCACCTACAGACAGGAAATACTTCCAGCTGCATTAGACAGCTACTTTAGGGGTAAGGAATTTGCTTGGCAAATCTAGACAGCTTAATTAGAAAACAAATATTTTGATGTCTAAAGATATTGAAGGTGTATATAGTAATATATTTATTTGAAAGTGACAGAAGAGAGGTTTTGGACTGTATCCATGAAGATTTTCAAAAGCTAACTGGGAGAGTCCTGGAAATCAGATTTAGCTTTGAACTTAGGCCTCCCTTGAGCAGGTGATTAGACTAGATAGCCTCCATAGTAGACTAAATAATTTTGCAGCTCAATGAATTCCACCCTGGTACTTAATTTCCATTCTTTCTTTGATAATTACAAAATCTAAGGATTAAGTAATAATATCTGCTGGCTGTCTTCTGTGCTAGTGCTTTGAAAAGTTTAGTTACCCTTTTTACAATGAATATTTTTCTTGTTATTCTCTTATATCACATCCATGTGTGCAGAATTTTAAGAAAAATGTTTGTGGAAAATTACTGAGGTGGGGTCAGAAGGACTTGTTAGGATTTGTTATTAAACTTCACTTGCTGAATAATCTACTCACCTTATGCTCTAACGGTGTTTCAACCAAATCTAGAAATTGGAAGCCTAATGGAAAATTTTCCAAAGATCTGTTAAGTAACCATTCTTGTGGGATAAAAGCATTTTTGTTACAAAGAGCCTTTCTACTCCTTTTTTAATCTTGATTTTTCAATGCATACTGTCTCTTTGCTTTCTCCTTATACTATTTTGAAATAACTCCCCTCATATATCGCTTGTGTTTTATTCAGTTTGTTGTGTATTTTTTTCTTTTCCCCTTAGTTGATGTTTCTGTGACAGTCGCCTACAACAGCTTCCGAACTCTCAACGCTCACTTGGTGAGTAACCTTTTTTGCTATCACGTTATTATCATCCAAGATCTACTACTGTAGTTTCACTTTGGTGTTCCTCCCTTTGCCCAGACTAGTTCTTCCATCCTTAAAGTATATCCTTTCTCATTTTGAAGAAAACATGGCAATAACTCAGCTGGTCTTCCTTCTTAATCTAGTTTTCTTCTTTCCTTCTGATCTCTGCTACTCAAAGTCTAAGGAAATTATGTCTCTGTTCTCACAAATTCCCAACAGAGCAAAACTGGCTGATACATCAAGTCTTCAGTGTTTATTATTTTTAATGACTAATAAAGCTTGTAAGTGTGCTACTGATGCACTGGTGGTACTAAACATCATACGGAACTTGTCAGGACTGAGCCCTTCAGGTCAGCATTTTCTGATGTAGTAGTTGAAGATGAAACTTTGTGGATATAGCTGCAGCTCCAGTAAAACCCTATATCAACAAACATGTGCATAAGTAATTACAATAGACTGACAACCCAGGTAGTAAGTCCCTTAGACCCTTTCAATGTTACAGAAAAGTGGTCAGCTGAAACCACTAATTTTTATTATTGTTCTCATGAAGGCAAGTAGCTATTCCTCACGCTCTTATTAAAACACTGTGGTACAGAAGTACGTTTTCTCCTCCACCACCCCTCAAATAGTCCATTCAAGCCTAACCCTCTAGAGTTTTGCTAGTGAGAGTGAAGATGCTGTCAAGTCCAAAGTTCAGCAGTTTTGGAAAGTGTCAGTGTAAGAAATCTGCTTTCTCTTCATAAGTTAAGTTTCCAATATGTTTCAAAAATTTATATTCCAAATAATTAATATTAAAAAGCTTTCAAAACTATTTTAAAATGAATGTTTTCAGTTACAGTTTTGGGTGGTGGGAGATAATAAGATGGAAAAAATATTCCTTTGTGGTAAACATTTGTTTTATAAAAGTAAACAAATAAAATATTCCTGAAGTTCTTAACCATCACTATTTGAAGGCCTGTGGCAGCATCTGAAAGACAAAAAAGGAAATAATTGATTAGTGGATTTTGTTTGATCTGCTCAGGGATCAAAGGGACAAATACTGTCTACAGGGATGAAAGGGTGGAGAACTGCTCTCCATACTGCCTCAGTTATCTGGTTATTCATATGCTCTTGCTGTATGTTAGAGCTGCCTGTACCTGACCCTCTGTTATGCTTGAGGGAAAAAAAAAAGCAAAAGTAGATATACAGTGCTGCAATTCTGAAAGGTTTCTTGTTAATCAGACATGAAAAATGTAATTTAAAGCCTGTAAGATGGAATACTGAATCTGTTTTTCGGTTTCTAAGCAGTATTGACTTTAATTGTCCATGACATGATTGTGGCTGTATTTTTTTTTTTAATAATACATGTGTTTTATTTCAAACATGGGAATGTACTGAGGACCAAAACCACCTAAGTGTGTATTAGTCTGATATGTTAGTCATACATCTGCATCCTAAATGACAAACATTGTGTGTGTTCTGCTTCAGTTCTGCTTATTCCTATATTCCAGGTGAAAAAAAAAAAGATGGCTAAATTTTGAAGCATTACAATATTATAAAGTACTGAAAGTGAGTGAGGAATAATTGTAGCAATATCGTCCTCTTCCCACAAATGGAATGTTTCGGATTTGGTTTTGGGTTGTCCTAATACACCACAGGGAACTGCACACCCATTTCATATACTGTATGATGATACAACATTTGTCTCTTCTGTTCTCTCTGTACATATTACTGTTTTGTTTTGGTATATTCTCATAGAAGGCATGTTCACTAACTGATGTATTTCAGAATCTTTTTTCTTTTTCTTCTTTTAAAGCAGCTGATCCCTCAGGTCTGAATTCCTAATTAAGTTCACAGTTACGTGACTGCACATACACTACATTAGTATGAATCTATGTACCAAGTTGTGGTGGGTTTACCCT
>VYZX01005677.1:10253-30482 GCA_013401335.1 Brachypteracias leptosomus
TCAGAGGAGTTTCCCAGCCCTCAGGTAGTCTTACAACATGAGCCAACTAACTTCAAAATCCTTGGATTTATTTCTTGATTTATCTGTAGAGCTTTTTCAAGTACTAGATGAAATGAGTTTTCACAATAATGTAGCAGATATTCTGTAAAATGTAGTCAATTATCATTTCTCTCATTAAGAAATTAGTAGTTAGAAGAATGTCTGTTGACATAACTAGGTTCCAGTTGAGTACAAAAATGACGTCAGTTTTATTTTTCAGTTTGACTTTGATGGGACTAATCCCATGACCAAAGTATATGCCCAAGTGTCTTCCTGGGCTTCAGTTTTGGCCAAAACTTATTAAAAGCAACTGGAATCTTTTCCCTGAGGTAAAATAGATTTTGAACTAATATCCACTTATGATAAGAAGCATTATATTCATCAAGTGAAACATAAATCAGTATGTACTAAAATAACTTAAAAGTCAAACCTTCAGGTCCTCATGTTACCTGCATTTCTAACTGGATATTGGAAAAATTTCTCCACTAAGAGGGTGGTCAAGCACTGGAACAAGCTTCCCAGAGAAGTGGTCATGGCTCCAAGCCTGTCAGTAGTCAAGAAGCACTTGGACAATGCTCTTAGGCATATGACTTAACTTTGAGGTTACCCTATGTGGAGTCAGGAGCTAAAGTAAATGTTTCTCATGGGTCCCTTCCAACTCAGGATATTGTACGATTGTATGAACTGATTTCCAAAATATTTTATCATAGAATCATAGAATGTTTTGGGTTGGAGGGGACCTGGACAACCTGCTCCAGTGATCAATCACTCTCATATTAAAGAACTTTTTTCTAATATTCAACCTAAATCTACACTTTTCTAGCTTAAAGCCATTACCCCTCGTCCTGTCGACACAAACCCTTGTGAGTAGTTCTTTCCCTGCCTTCTTACAGGTTCCATTCAGGTATTGGAAGGTTGCAATAAGGTCTCCCCGAAGACTTCTCTTCTGCAGGCTAAACAGGCCCAATTCTCTCAACTTGTCTTCATAGGAGAGTAAATTAAAGTAACTGTAAGTTTTGCAAAGCTTAAGTCAGCTTCTTTGCAGACCATATATACATATAATGTTTTTTTTAAAGATTAAACTAATTTCTGGTATTGTTTGTTGGTTGACAAATCAGATATCCAAAATTTTTGTTAGGTTAACGTTCAGCTTTTTTGAAGGTTGATATTTCATAGCAATGTGTCTGGTGTTTCAAAGTACAGGAAGACAAGTAGAAAATTAGAGTAGCCTTGTAGCATAGAGTCAGAATACTCTAATAGAAAATAATATTTCAGTGGCTAAGATTAATGCAGCTATTATTTTATACTTTGTTTTGGATACTGATAAAGTACCTTAGGCCTGGAAGATCTGACAACAAAGGGAGAGAAGATATAGAATAACTGCTTAACCAGATGGAATACCGTTTCATAATTTCTTCCTCACAGGAAAAGTCAGAAGCAAAATAGAACCCTGTTACTGGAAAAACTGAACACTGTACTTATGTGCTCACAACATAGTACTTACTGCTATGAACAACAGCACTTTTAAAAAATCTTGTTTATTTCCATTTCAGAGTCGTAGATAAACCGGATCAGTTTTTGAGATAAATTACTGAACAGAGGAAAAATTTCAGGCATACCAATCTTTGAAGTTCTTAGTTCTGGAATGTAGTTGCAGTGTTTATTTTGTGAATGAATCATTTTGCGATCTAACGTCCAATAGCCTGTTATCTACTGGATCAAGTATCATTGGTATTTATTGTAGATGTCTTCCTCCCTGACTTACTGGACGTTACTTTGTTCTCACAAGTGTGCTATTGTGCAGGACCTGCTGAATTGCTGCAGAGACTAAAGGCACTGCTCTGTTTCCATCTTCTTTCCCATAAACAGTGATTTTTGCAAAATGGACTGCAGACTCCAGAATATGTATCATACAGGGAATTTTCAGATATCTGTACAAGCACTCTATTCATTTTGTCAGCACCAATAAACCAATTAAAATCACCTTGAAATAAGAATCATACAAGAACAGATGAGCACCATTCAGTTTCCCTACTTAAGAAGTGTTTGGAAACACTTAGCAAGCAATGAAATCTATTTTGTAAAAAGGGATTTGTAATGGTTATGAAATAGTTTTTCATATTTGCATGAGCTGAAATTCACACACTTGACAATTCACATGCAAAATACAAGCCATTTCCAGGATGTATATGACTCATGGAAAATAAACAAAATCACACAGTAATCTACAACTGGTACGATTTGCTGTGGCAGCTTCTCATAGCAAATATCATCTGTCCACTGGGACTTTTGCCATTTTATTGCTCAGAATACTCTCATATCATGTAACTTTTACCAAAAATAAAGATTTTCTCCTGGGGAGAAATATGCTAAGATGTTCACTTATTTAATCTTAATGGCTGTGTATAGACACATTTTGTCAATAAGGAACTGTAAAGGGTTTTTTTTAAGATGGTGTTAAACTAGATAGCATGTGTCATCTGCTGACAACTTCTGCTTTTTCCCTCAGAGTGACTACTTACACCTCAGCCATTTCTTGCTTGAATGAGCATTTTTTCTACCATTTTTTGTGTCCTGCTTTTGCTAGCGTAGTCCTAGAATTTTTCATACTGCATATAAATAAAACAAAAAAAATATATAAACTGTGTGTGTTAATTAAAAAAGTGGTGAATTTGCATATTGAGGCTGTCTTTAATGGAGTATTATTGAATTTACAAAATTTGTGGAGCTGTTTTAATGTATGATTGGGTAAAGATACTGCAGGCACTTCTGATTCCCATTTCATAGCCACAGAGTACTAAAAGCTAGAAAATATTGCAATCCATCTGCTTGAATATACTGAAGTAATTAGAAGACATATACTTCCTTTCCTTTTAGTTGTTCTGTATTTAATTAAGCCATGTAGATAATAGTAGTTCTAAATAATTTTTATCCTTGGATGCTCTGGATTGTGTTTCAAATATTTTTAATATCTATGAATCTAAAAATCTTGACTTCCTATCATTTCCATTCACTTCTATTTCATCAATGGCTTTGTAGTGTAATGTTGCAATGATAAATCTGCGGATTAACCCTCATGCCTGTGAAGGACATTATTTACCTTAGTGGTTCTACTTGCATAGGAACCTACCTACTGGGACATCATTATGAAACTAGTACCATAAACTGCCTGAATAGATGTCACTAACTAATTATTGACTACTCATTAACAAGCTAATGAGATTAATAGATGTGATTAACTAGTTCCATTAACAGCCTGAATGATTCCATGAGTCACATTTTACTATGAATTTCTGGTGCAATAATTATAATCTATGGGCCCTATAAATTATAACTATTTTACAGGTGCGCATTAAGAAATAATGGCATTAATCAAAGCAGTGGTCATTACCAGAGTCATAAAAATTACCCAAGATGATCACTGGTAAAGAACTCTACTCTGAAACCTTGTACCCACACCTAACAAAATTCACTAGTGAATAGAAAGATATAAAAACAGCAATGTTATCAGACATATTAATAAGGAGAATACATGTCAATAACATAGAACTGTAGTGTTTCAGGGCCTGGACAAACATTAGCTAATAAAGGCATGAAGTAAAATTAATTTGCAGATCTGGCCCAGAGTTTGCTCTCAGTTACAATAAACTGTAGTACAAAGTCAAAAAACAATGATTCTTTAAAGATTTGGTAAAGTTAAACAGCACTTAGTGGCAAGAGTTACTAAAGGATTAGGGATGTTTGTGATTTCTGCTTTTTGTTTATTACATTGGTGAATTGACACCTTTTTATAGTTTCATTTTTATATATGATTTATTGCTGGACATAAGAGGCAAGATACACTTAGTAATGAAATGGGAATTGTTTCAAAGAGCAAATCCCTGGTAAACAGAAACTGCAATGCAGTTTGAATGACAAAAAGTGTAACCAGAAATCAAAACATTCCTTAATTGTTTATTTATGATACAAATGTTAATTGCCTTGTGCCTTACGTGGAGTGTACAATAGGACAGGTTAATTGGGCTGAGAAATGGCTAGCTCTGAAGGTGCAAGCTCAGAATAATTAAAACTCCTGCATCATGTTAACAGAACTCTCCTGACATTCGGGCTGCAAGAATGTTGCTTTGAATTTTATTTTCTTCTCTTTCTGTTAAATAATATGTAACCGATATCATAAATGAAGAAATCCAAGGGCAGAGCTTTGGTTGACTACTGATACCATGTGAGACAGATTTTCATGTGGATTTGAATGCATTATGGGAAATGAAAGAACTACATCAGTCTGAACGACTTAGGGTGATCCTTTCAAAGCCTTATTTGCATCTGCCAGTACTAAACCAGACAGTGCGAGCCCTTAGTACTGCCAGGAAATAAAGTGGCCTCTAATTGCTTATATGTTGATTGCAAGCTTTTCAGAAACAAATCCATCACATAAAATATCTCCTAGGTCGATGAGCAGTGCAATGGTCACATGCCTACTTTTAAGAAGGGCAACCAAAGAGAAAGATGAGGGCTTGCAGGGGTGGCTAGGCAGGACAAAAATAATTTTAAATGGAATCTAATTCTCACTGATCCTTATTCACAACAAGGCAGCTTTACAGCATACCAGAAGCATAAAAAGAATGAAGAAGCTGTAAATTACATTTATAACTATAGTATGGCAATAGTGTCAAAGCAGCATAAAAGACCTTTATTGCAGGCAAGGATTTGATGACTGCTGTTCTTGTAGTTGTACCTGAGCAATCCTGAAACTATCTGCAACAAAACAGAGCTTGGGGAGGTTAACAGCGGCCACTAACCAGGCTACACTTTGCTGGCACCATTTGTAATAACTCACATTCTACTTGCTCTAGCAAGTTTGTTCAAAGCCTATAGAAGCTGCATTGCATAAGCTTTAATGATATTTTTTTTTCCCCGAAGTAGGATTGTCTTCGTTGTACGTAAGGACCAGGTCTGTTAAGTGACAAAAAAACGTTTTAGCTGGAGATGCATGAAGAATAAACTTTTCCACAAGTCAGAGCATTCTTTTCTGATTGAACGTAAATCAGAAAATTTCTTTGTCCAGGAAGGGACAGAGAGAGAAACCAGATTTATATGTGGTTGAGAAAACTACATTTTCTCTTGTCAGTTTAAGACTAAGACAAGCCCCATTGTGTTCATGTTTTTGCTCCTTCCTGCTACCCCAGGACACAGTTACATAGCATTTTCTACTTCCTTTTGTTAATTAAATCAGTGATTTTTAGAATTCTTCTCTAAAGACAGAACATCATGAGGAACAACTGTGTCTAATGTGCACTTTTGTACATGGTAATATCCCATACACAAACTGTGAACTATGCATTTGCTGATTTGATGTCTTGGACTGTATTCAGAATAATCACTTTCAATTTTATTTTCATGTGTGCTACTGGCCTTATGAATGGAGATAATATTAATGTATTTTCATTTGTAATTTTTGATCAAACTAGGTTTCTTTCTGGACCATATTTTCAGTGTAAGTCATCTGATGATTGACCAAAGCTTATCATTATTTTATGCAAGTAATTTCAACAACACAATCAAAAGAGAGTAACTCCCAGACTTCCTCTCAGTTATTAACTCAGTAAAAATGGGGGATAAGTTACACACCTTCATCACTTTCTACAGGCCAACATTTATTTCTCTTCTGCACTCATGTACAATCTTGCTGGATCACATTATTCAGGTGTATTTATGGTGTGTTCATTCATTAAGGTGGTTTTGGACTTCCCATCTCTTTGTCAAGCAGAAATTACTTCTTTGTCATGAATTTGCTTAGTTCTCCAGAGGGGATTTATCTTCCCATGAAGATCAAAACATGGGCAAAAGGATGCTGTTTGACTGCATTTTTCTAACATAGCATTGTGATCAGACTAGTATTTTTACCTTTGCAAAAACAAATGCCCTCTGGAGTTGGATTCTAAGACTAGACTCTGGTAATACTGGCAAATGTAAGCATGCAATATCAATAGTGAAGTTCAGGGACTTGTAGGTGGCTCCTCTTCTACTCAAGTTTCAAAGTTATTTAGAAATAAAATATTTTTTTTCCTGCACATACTTGTGATCACTGTGAGGCTTCAGTAGAAAGACAGGTATTTATGTACATTTTCAGTGTAACATCCAATTCCTTCCTGTTTATACTAGTCTGTTAGATAAAGACCATTTACTATTCAGGATTGCAGTAGCTGCACACTTTTGTCTCTGTGGTTGGGAGATGTGAGCTACTCATTTTCCACAGAAGCCCCAGACAGTTTGTTAAAGAAGTTGACTTCAAATCATAATGCATACACAGATATGCCGGAGAGACCATTTTCTGTGCACATAGGTTTAATTCCAGGGGAAAATAACTGCTTCCATATGAAAATGTAAGTCAAAAGACTTGTCTACATTTGTGATGGAGATACTATCCTGATAAAAAAATTACCCCAACAGTTTTGTTGCATCATTACTGTTTTTGTTAATTCAATCATTCTGCAATCAGAGGATTTTCCATGTACTTGGATGTCTGTGAGGTACAACTTAGCAGTTCAACACTCAACCACTCCCAATCAATATTTCCTAGCATAAGCAAAGTAGCCTAGAGCAGGGAATGTCTCTTTTACTCACATATAGGTATAAGAAAGGAGAAGAAAAAGATACTTTCAAAGGAAAATCCTAAAAAACAGAATTTAAATGAAGGACAAAGCATTTTGTCACTTTTCAAATAATAGTGAAGACTTTTGATGTTTATTTCATACCAGTACCTATTTTTGAAAGAACGTGTGAAGCAGGTAAGAAATAGTGAATTATATGAACACAGGGTTAGTTGCTACATGTCTTTGAAATGCTGAAAATAAAAATGCTAAATTAGAAGTGTAACAGATCATTTCAAATAGATATAAATCCTGTTTTATAAAGTAATAACTAGACCCCATTCTTTTGTGCACTGTAGCAAAATCAAGTTAATACTGTAGAGGTTAGAGAACTGGATAGCAAGAATTTGATGGTAAGAAGGTACCACTCCTTAACAGATATGTTCTTTTACTAGGGTAATCTGCATTGTCCTTTGGCTTTCTGAAGTAGTTACATAAAGGCACTTGTGTGAGATTACATTGAATTTACCACATATCTTCTCCTAGTGCAGTCAGCTATGGAATATAATTATATATTTACATCAAGAAACATTATTTGATATTTAGTTCCTGCAAATCTAAGTGAATAATCTGTGTGGAAGGACCCTGATTTCTGCAGTCACATCACCATTCCATGATTTTTCATATTATGTAGCAAAGAGAAAAAGAGCAGAAATAAATTCAGTGATTTCTCAGCATTGTTTACATTAATTAACACTTCATTATGTGAACTACAGTGTACCCCCACACAGGCTCTCGTGTCTCATTATTTCCATTATCTAGGATTCATTTAGACTTCACAACATAGCAAACAAAGATTACAATGTTAATTTTTAAATGAAACCCAAAGGCAAGTTTAATTTTTAACAGCATTAATTTTCATGGTGAAAGACTTCAGTGGCTTGTCTTATGCAAGGATGTTGATATTAAATTTGTTGTTTAATAAAGACTGATGAACAAATGGAGGGAAGTTTGTCAATGATGGTTTGTCAGTTTTGCTTCCTTTTCCCACAAGTTAATGACATTAGCTTCATAGACCATCCTTAATGATTCAAAGGAGATTTAGCATTGCTCAAGTTGCTGCTACTGTGTTCGTTCAGCGGTATTAGGCAATCGTACAAGTGTGGCACATTAGAAAGAGATGAACAAGACTTACTGAACTAAAATACAAAGCTGGCAATTTGCTAAATAAAATGGGATTGCTGGATCCTGATAGGATGCACCCGAGAATGCTAAGGGAGATGGCAGAAGTCATTGCTAGGCCACTCTCCATCATCTTTTTTAAATCATGGAGAACAGGAGAGGTGCCTGGGGATTGGAGGAAAGCAAATGTCACTCCAATCTTCAAAAAGGGCAAGGAGGAGGACCTGGGTAATTATAGGCCGGTCAGCCTCACCTCCATCCCTGGAAAGGTGATGGAACAACTTGTCCTTGGCACTGTCTCTAGGCATATCAAGGATAAGAGGGTCATTAGGGACAGTCAACATGGTTTCACCAAGGGGAAGTCATGCTTGACCAACCTGATAACCTTTTATGAGGATATAACGAGGTGGATAGATGATGGCAGAGCAGTGGATGTGGTCTAGCTTGACTTCAGTAAAGCTTTTGATACAGTCTCCCATAGTATCCTCACAGCTAAACTGAGGAAGTGTGGTCTGGACGATCATGTAGTGACGTGAATTGTNCTTGGAAAAAAGGAGACTGAGGGGTGACCTTATTAATGTTTATAAATACATTAAGGGTGAGCGTCAGGAGGATGGAGCCAGGCTCTTTTTGGTGGCATCCAATGATAGGACAAGGGGCAATGGGTGTAAGCTGGAACATAGGAGGTTCCACCTAAATATGAGAAGAAACTTCTTCACGGTGAGGGTGACAGAGCACCGGAACAGGCTGCCCAGGGAGGTTGTGGAGTCTCCTTCTCTGGAGATGTCTAAAGACCGCCTGGACGCATTCCTGTGCAACCTGGTCTAGGTGTTCCTGCTCTGGCAGGGTGATTGGACTAGATGATCTTTCAAGGTCCTTTCCAATCCCTAACATTCTGTGATTCCATGATTCCGTAAGGATGTCTATTTGCAACTTTTTTTTTCGGTTTTGTGTATGAGTCAGACTTCAGGAAAAATTCATATTTCAGTGGACTCCAACAGGAACAACATGGAAACAAAGCAGTCCGTATCAGCTGAGCTTGAAAGACTATAAAGGATGCCAATACCTCTCCTATTCCAATCACAATAGCCCCAAAATATATATTTTAGGTGAAAATCACAAAGTCACGAACAAACTTTTGGCTTATTCTGCTTAGACCTTTGACAAGATCAATGATACAAAGCCTACACTGAGGTAAGTTTGCTTTAATAGGGCCAAAAAAATTTTAAAAGTCAACCATATTTAGGTCCTATATCCAAAAGCAAAATAAAGACGTTTTACTTATTTGCTCTTACTCTGTATACTTTCACATCAACCATTGGTGGGGAAAAAAGAGCATAACTCTGCCCATGTGAACTTAATCCTAGACAGTTGGAATCTTGTATGAATTTATCTCAGTAAGTATGTCTAATGTCGGATATAACTCCATAATGAACATTTGTGAGTCTCCGATGGTCTCAAATACAAACTAAAACCATGTCTCTAATGTCTCTTGGGACAGACTGAACGCTTACTTTGGAGCTCATTTGATTCAATGAAGCTAATATTCTGTCTGTGTGTACTGTAAATACTTTGCCATTACTTTCCTCTGGGTAGGTAAGATAAGAAGATATTATAGCAAACCTTTGAACTGAAATTGTATCATAAAGTAAATGTTTCAAAAGTAATCATATCAGCTCAGCTATTATTTCAGGATGGCCTACTAAACACTACATCTAGTGCTAGACTCATAGAAGGCAAGGTATTGCAAACACTTCAAGTGGTATTACAAGATCGTATTTCAGTCCTTAAAAAATCATTTTCCCACAGACACATGACTGCAGTTTCACCAAGGACAGTGGGAATTATTTACTGATATGGGTGCCTGGAATGTGGCTCATTGCTAGCATAGTATTTCCTTTCACATTGCTTCCAAAAATGGAGGGAATATTGCCATTTTTCCTATCAGGCTTTGCTATATGCTGTTTATTTTTGCTGTTTATTTTGCTTTGCTGTTTATTTTTATCCAAATTAAGTTGGTTACTTTAATCATATAAACTGCTTCTATAATGCCTATTTTGTGTAATTTCTGTAAAGAGAATGTCATATAAGTTTCTCCCTAGTAAACTCAGAGGCCCCGTACATAAGCTGCAATATAATAGTTTCATTCATGTAAGAGCCAGTTTATGATCAGATCATAAAATCAGAATAAAATGAAACTCTTATCTGAAATGGTAGAATTTTGATGTTTGTTTTTCATCCCTTAATTATATTACACACAATCATTATATGGTATACTAACTGTTTTCAGAACCTTCCAGAACGAAAATTCATGTAATTAAGAAGAAAATAGACTAATATACCCGGTTTTAGACTATTCTTATCCTTCTGGAACCCCATACATTTTGTGAATGTCAGATAGCTAATGCACATGAGCTTCAGATAGTAGCTATGTGCTAGAAGTGTGGAAAGAGAGCAACACTTTAAGCTCCTGGGTGGCAGAGATAATAACCAGACAGGTCTTATACAATGTACTACAGTGGAGAAAAAATGTCACAGGACTGTTGCACAGCTTCTGAATAATAGGACATTAAGGTATGCAGATACCTTGCATAAAGGAAAAACAGAGAGAAAGATGGATAGATGAAAGTAAGTTTAAAAATAGAAAATCAGACTTTTTTTCTTCTTGTGTGAAAGGAAAGCTCCCTAATGTTGAGGTTATTCATTACACCAGGACAGAAGCAATTTGTTCAACAATAGCTCAGGTAGTGTCAGCAGTTTCATTATAAATCCATTTCTAAGAGGTCTAAAACCTGACTAGTGATTTTTTTCAGGTCTGAAACATTTCCTTAAAGGTCTCTCTCTGAGCATCAAAAAGTATCTTGTAACTATTCACATGTAACTATTTATCTCATTTCCTGGTTAAAAATAATAATATGAATTTTAATGATAGCACTTCGCAATACCCAGAGGGTTTCTTTCACTCACTCTTTTAAATTTGTTCCAGCTGACACAAGCTATTCCTTACTGGGTTGCCCAATAGCTTTATTTTTTCATATTTAGCAGCAGCAAGGGTCAGCGGAACCATTCTCTATCCAATCCTCCTGCTTTTCCCTCTCCCCCACAACATTAGGCTCTTCTAAGCAGATAGCTTATAATGACTTTTTACCTCTATGATATATGTGACCACTTAGTTCTGGTTCTAAAATTTCATAAGCAGATGAGTTTATTCTAGTAATAGCTTGTAGTTTCCAGAGGTTAATATTCAAAGTTATGTTTTCAAAACTCTTAGTGTAGTTTGCCCTCTCTGCCATGTTACTGAGTCCAAAAGACAGTAGAGGATGGTAGCAATAAAGTGAAATTTTATATTTCCTAACAATGATTTTTTTTTTTTTAATTTGACCATCTTTTGGGGTCTAGAGTAATGTAGAATTCTGCACATCTAGAAAAGTTGACAGATATTATTCCTAAACTTGCTATATTTTCCTTTTCTTCATTCTACAGCTTTTATCTAAAATCTTCCCTGGTCAAGTTTGCTGTTTGAGTTTGTCTTACAAATTTAAGGAACCATTGCACACCATTTTCACATCCTCTCAGGTAACCATGTACTCCATGTAAATCAGCAGGTAATCTGCTCTTTTTCAATAGATGGAGATTTATTCATATATTCTATTTTCCATCACTTTGTTGAAAAGCAACCATACAGTATGCAATTTCACAGAACACTACCAAAAAGAATGCATCAGTGTTAAGACTAGATGTTAAAAGTTCTGTCAGCATAGTGGCCCAGTGGATTATTATAGATATGTTCCTGTAACAATTAAGTCCTGCATTGTAGTGCTATCAATTAAATTTTCCAACATTACATTTCCTATTTCTTATGAGTTTTTCCTCTCATTTTGGCTTTACATATTTCCTTTCTATTTTCATACTTTTGCCAGTGAAACTGAGATTATGTGCTGTTGTGGTTTAAGGTTTGGGGAAGGGGAGGGACAGGTGGAGCGGCTATTCCACTCCCCTTCCTGACACACTCTATAAAAGGACACAGGAAGTTCCACTCGCCCCCTCCTCACTGGGATTGCTGCTGGTTCCAGACCTCTCTGTGGCTGCTACAACTCCACGTGGCTCGGGAGGAATCCAGCAACATCCGAGGATTGGAGTTGTATATATTTGTATATATACCTTTCCTTGTTACCTCTGTATATTTCCCTTCCTTTGATATCCCTTTTGTTACTCCCTGTTAAAAGTTGTGATCTTGATTTCCAACTTTGTGTGAGGTCTTTCTTCCTCCCCTGGGAGGGAAGAGGGGAGGGGGAAGAGGGGTGAAACAAATTCTGCTCTGTGGGGGGATTGCCCTGAGCCCTAAATGGAGACATGTGCATCAATAGGTTACACAATCTGGTGATGTTAAAAGTGTAGGTATTGCTTTCTGGAACTTCAAATTCAAAATTTTCAATTGCAATTAGTTTCAACATATTATTACTTTAACTTGTATAACACTTAAACAGATTTAAAATTAATTAATTCCCAAGCAGCTCAGAAATTAGTGTGGGATATTTCAGTCAATGAAGTAAAATGGCACAGAAATATGATCTATTTAAGCACAGACATTCTGGCTAAATTTATTTAAATTATAGAACTACTTAGTATTACTTGATGATATACTGCAGCAGAACATTTGTCTACTCTTTGAATAGAAATGTTAACACTAAAATAAATTTCATCTCTGCAAAGAGCTCATGCAGAAATAATTGCTCATTAGCATCATTTCACAGAACTGGACAATGCAGGATGGTAGAGGAAACTTCCTATTATTTATTACAGGTCTTACATTTGAGATTAGGATAAGATTTATGTAATTTGTTCTTTTCTCTAAAAGCCACAAAACAGCAGCAAGTTGTACCATAACACTGGACATACTGAGAGACAGTGTTGTGGTTTAAGGTTTGGGGAAGGGGAGGGACAGGTGGAGCAGCTATTCCACTCCCCTTCCTGCCACACTCTATATAAAGGACACAGGAAGTTCCGCTCGTCCCCCGCCTCGCTGGAATTTGCTGCTGGCTCCGGACGGCTCTGTGGCTGCTACAACTCCACAGGGCTCGGGAGAAATCCAGTGGCATCCAAGGATCGGGGTTGGATATATTTGTATATATACCTTCCCTTGTTACTTCTGTATATTTCCCTTCCTTTGATATCCCTTTTGTTACTCCCTGTTAAAAGTTATGATCTTAATTTTCCAACTTTGTGTGAGGCCTTTCTTCCTCCCCTGGGAGGGAAGAGGGGAGGGGGAAGGGGGGTGAAACTAATTCTGCTCTGTGGGGGTTGCTCTGAGCCCTAAACGGAGACAGACAGCAAGTGTACTGCAGTATCTTCTGAATATGATGACCCTAAACTACTTTCTCAATGAATTAGACTCCACTTCTCTTCGTTTCAAACTCCCCAGGTCCCACATATCTTTCAAAAATTAATTTGTCTTGTAGCTTTGCAAACTGATTTTCTTCCAAAAGGTCATTAAAAAACAACATTTTGCCTCCTCCGGCAGGTCATAAAAATCTTATTCTGTGTATCAGAAGCATACCAAAATTTGTGAGTAATTAAGTCCCTCATCTCTGTTTTTAATTGATGGCATTTAAAACTAAACTCCAGGCAGGAACTGTGTCAGTTACTGATGCATTGAAGGGTTTGGCTAGTGTGCAGATTACCTTCACTACATTAAACTCCCTTAACACTGCCAAGTGTAGCATTAGAAAATTCCAGTCTAGGATTAGATTGGAATTCCTGACCTGTCCTGTCTGGGAGCTTGAAGGCCAGGTGGTTTTTTTTTTTTGCTTGTTTTCACAAAAGACATCTCTTACAAGTCATTACAAAACCATGACTAACATTTTTCTATGATTTTTCAGTTGCTTTTAAACAACTACCCAGTTAATAGTAGAAAAGTAGTGTAGTTACTTAGTAAAGTGAGTACAAGTGCTTGTGTGCTTTTCAGAGAGGTAAAATTCTGCAGATTTCACTGAGTTTCACTTTCCTGCTGTTGTGCAGTTGTGCTTTCCCTTGGGGTTAGTTGTTTTTAGTACCAATCCTGGCATGAATCACAACGGAAGTGACTGTCCCTCACCTGCTTTGTGTATTGAAAACTTGCAAATCTGTGAATGTCAGGTGATTTTGAAACATTATATCAGGCTCAGGTTACATGAACATGGTCTGGGATTCGAGCACACCAGAGAGCATAAAAGAGTCTGATCGCTTCTATTCTGCATACAAATACTGCTCTGTGTGCAGACATTGGACTAGATTCACTGTGTCAGCTATTTCTGTCAGCAAGTGCCAGTGATGACTCCGTGTCATACTCCTTTATGTTACCTAGAATCACAGAATGGCTTAGGTTGGAAGGGATCCTAGAGATCATCTAGTCCAACCTCCCTGCCATGAGCAAAGACGCCTCTCCACTAGACGGGGTTGTTCAAGGCCTCATCCAATCTGGCCTTGAACACCTCCAGGGAGGGGACATCCGTAACCTCTCTGGGCAATCTATTCTGGAGTCTCGTCACCCTTGTACTGAAGATCTTCCTAAGATCTAACCTAAACCTACTCTTCTTCATTTAAAAACCATTTCCCCTTGTCCTGTCATTGAACGCTCTCGCGAAGAGTCCCTCACTAGCCTTCCTGTAGGCTCCCTTCAGGTATTTGAAGGCAGCTATAAGGTCCCCCCAAGAGTCTTCTCTTCTCCAGGATGGACAATCCCAGTGACCTCAACCTATTCTGGTAGCAGAGATGCTTCAACCCCTGGATCATCCTTGTGGCCCTTCCCTGGACCCGCTCCAACAGATCTATGTCAATTTTATGGTGGGGACACCAGAACTGGATGCATTATTCCAGACTGGGACTCACAAAAGCAGACCAAAGGAGAAGAATCACCTTTCTTGACCTGCTGGCCGCATCCCTCCTGATGCATCCTAGAATACGGTTGGCCTTCTGGACTGTATGAGTGCACTGTCAGCTCATGTTGAGCTTCTCATCGATCAACACCCCAAAGTCCTTCTCCTCTGGGTATCTCAACCCACTCTATACCCAGTTTGTAGTTATGCCTGGGATTGGCCTGACCTGGATGAAGGACCTTGCATTTTGACTTGTTGAACCTCATGCAGTTGGCATTGGCCCATTTCTCAAGCCTGTCAAGGTCCCTCTGGATGGCCTCCCTTCCCTCAAGTGAGTCCATCATGCCACACAGCTTAGTGTCGTCAGCAAACTTGCTGAGGGTGCACTCAATGCCACCGTCCATGTCACTGACAGTTAAACAGCACTGGACCCAGAACAGACCCCTGAGGAACTCCACTTGTCACTGGTCTCCACCCAGACCTACAGTCATTAATCACAACTCTTTGAGTGCGATCCTCCAGGCAGTTCTTTATGCACTGGGTGGTCCATCCATCAAGTCCATGTTTCTCCATCTTAGAGACAAGGATATCATGTGGGACAGTGTCAAATGCCTTGCACAATTCCAGGTAGATGACATCAGTTGCTCTTCCCATATCTGCCAAATGCCACCAAATTATTCAGGTACAATTTGCCCTTAGTGAAGCCGTGTTGGCTGTCACCAATCACCTCTTTTTTTTATGTGCTCTGGTACAGATACCAGGAGGATCTGTTCCATTATTGCACCTGGTACAGAGGTGAGGCTGATTGGTCTGTAGTTCTCTGGGCTTTCTTTGCTTCTCTTTTTAAAAATGGAAGTTATGTGTCCCCTTTTCCAATCTGTGGGAACTTCACTAGATTGCCATGACTTCTCAAATATGATGGCTAGTGGCCTAGCATCTTCAGCCACAAATTACTTCAGGATCCATGGATGTATTTCGCTAGGTTCCATGGATTTGTGTACCTTCAGGTTCTCTAGGTGCTTCTGGACCTTATCTGCACCTACACCAGGTGGTTCTTCACTCTCCCAGACCCAGCCAGTGCCACCTGTGACTTGGNGTGTCACCTGTGACTTGGGTGGTGTGGTTCAAGTAGTTACCAGTGAAGATTGAAGCAAAAATGTCATTGAGTACTTCAGCCTTCTCCTTATCCTCAGTAACCAGATTACCTGTATTCCTCTGGAGAGGCCCCACGTTCTCTCTTGGTTTTCTTTTTTTTCCAATATACCAGCAGAACCCTTTTTTGTTATTTTTAATGTCCCTGGCCAGATTTGATTCTGTCTAGACTTTAGCTTTTCTAACCTTGTTTCTGGTTTCACAGGCAGTCTCTTTGGAATCATCCCAGGTTACCTGTCCTAACTTCCACCCTTTGTGGATTTCCCTTTTGTGTTTGATTTTGGCTAGGAGTTCCTTGTTCATCCATATTGGCCTCCTGACATTCTTGCTCGATTTCCTCTTTATAGGGATGCAGTGCCTTTGAGGTTGGAGTCAACCAGCTTTCCTGGGATCTCAATGCCTCCAGGAATTTGTCCCATAGTACACTACCAAGGAGGTTCCTGAAGAGGGCAAAGACAGCCCTTCTGGGGTCAAGGGTTTCAAGCTTGCTGAGACCCCCCCTCTTTGATGCCCCTAGGATCTTAAACTCCACTATCTCATGATCACTGCAGCCAAGGCTGCCCATGAGCTTGACGTCACCCACCAGCCCCTCCCTGTTGGTGAGGACAAGGCCTAGCATGGCACCTTTCCCCGTTGGTTCCTCTGTTGCCTGGGGGAGAAAGTTATCATCAATGCACTCCAGGAATCTCCCAAATTGCTTATGACTTGTTATATTGTCTCTCCAACTGATATTAGAATGGTTAAAGTCCTTCATGAGGACCAGAGCTTGTGAATAAGCAGCGATTCCTATCCATCTATGAAGGGCCTCTTCCACTTGGTCGTCCTGGTCAGATCTGTAGCAGACCCCCACCATAATGTCTCCTTACCTTCTTTTACCCTGACTCCTAGGCACTCGGTCTTGTTGTCATCACTTGCCAGGTGGATCTCCATGCAATCTAGCTGTTCATTGACATAGAGGGCTACAGACCTCATATATTTACTCTTGGCAAAACTTCAATTTCTTTAACTCCTTGTTCCAACTTCTGCTCAGAGACAGTTCTATTTGCTTTAACAAATTCTCATGAAGCAAATAGCAAATATTGATTTGCTTATTGAGGTGTTGTCTTGTTTTTTACAAGAACAAGGCAGAAGAGAGACTAGTGATTGCTGATCATTATGCTGAGAGGAAGGGAGGCTGTGAGTGAGAGGCATTTTTATTACATTAGAACATTTTATCATACTTGGACAATTTATCATCTTATCCATGGCAAACTTTCCATTGCCATGCAAGTGCAATCCCAGTTTGCTGAATACATGAGTGAAAACGGTTTGCTGAAACACCTTTCAGATTGCTCTCTTTTTTTCTGTGACAGTCATCTTTGATTTCATTATAGGAAAGGAGATTTGTCTCTACAAAAGAGTAACATTCATCTTTATAGAATCATAGAATGGTTTGTGTTGGAAGGGACTGCTCACCTTCCTTCTTCTCCAGCCTTACTGTTCTCTGCCAGCTGTAAATTATTCCTCTATTTTGCTTTGATCATTATAAATGAATGTTCAAAATCTTGCTTAATGTAGAAGGTGCTTCAGAGTCTTCACTAGATGCTCAGCATGTGAGAACAAGTGCTTGTTCTCTCATGTCTAATGGCTGAGAAACCCTCAGGAGTTCCTTGGCGGATGCTGGTTAGAGGGGCTCCTCTAGGTGACTCAGTACTTTCTATCTGTGGTAAAATCATCCCCTTCTTTCTCACTATGTCCTGTCCTACAAATGGGAACATGACATAACGATGTCATGCTTTCAGCTTTAAACTGGGATTCCTGTTTCTTGGTACTCTGGTGTGCTAATGCATGCAAGAAACATTGTCTTCCTTACAGTATAACACTTGTTAGTCATCTGGATGTATTAGTAAAATAATTGAAACTAGTTCACTCGATAGTCAGTGAAGCCTAAGTATAATCAATAAAACCTAAATGAAACTAACTGACTGATAAATAAGAAATAGAGGCTACCTGGATTGGGTGACACTTTCCTCTTATTAGTTTTAAGGAACACTCTGAGATGTGAGAGACAAAGAGGTTTCTATATATATGTACACTGTCATCTATGTACATATATCTCACTGAATCTTGAATGATGCTCTTATTTAGCCTGTCTTGATATTTTCTCTTCTGAAACAGATTATAATAACCCTACTATCCTTGTGTAGTAATAGTATTGAGAACCACAAACTGCAGAAAATAATGAACCAGTTCTTCATAAATAATTAGTTTGGTTTAAGGTTGTGCTGCTAGCTCTCTGCTTCCTCAGACCAACACCAAACTTAGCAGCATTCCCTCAGTATACCTTCATCTTTTACTCTTCATCTGTTTGCTCTTCTCTGTCTTGAATCAGCCAAGGGGGAGCACACCACTGAGAAAGCTCAGCAAGCTGCCCCCAACAGGAACTCTCTTCAAACTGACCAACTCCTCACTACTTTTCCAAAACTAGTCAGTTCCTGGTTGATATATCTCTAGCCCCACCCAACCATGATCACCTGGGGGAAGGCAGGGCCTCACACAGGTGGACCAGGTTCTGCCTCTGGGGCCTTGGGGAACCACTTGGGGAACAAAACATGTTGCTGGGTTGTGACTCATCCATAGGTCAATTCCAACTTGGGGCCCACAGCCCAGGCCCCAGCACTTCAAGAGTACACAGAAATTATTTAAAAGTACACTATTATCTCTATTTGTCTGTTGATTTTGAGTTTTTATGTGCTCGTTCATGAGACAAATTGTAAACAGGAAAAGTAGTCTTTTTATGAAGGCTGAGATTTGTGTCTAATCACAAGTCTTTAGGAGCAAGGACTTTAAAAGAAATTTCCCAAAACACATAGCGGTCACTATAGTTGGAACAATTCTATCACTTTTTTTCTCATAAAAATAGTACAACACTGTAGAGAATTTCTCTAAACAAGATCCTCCGTTGGCTTGATATTTTTTCCATATATTCAAGCCACATTAATCTGATTGTCATCTGTACTTAACGCCTCTTTTAGACCTCTTGAGAGGGGTGTACAAGGGCCTAGTTATAAGTAGAGATTTATTTTATGGCCATTTTAATATTTCTTTTCTCTGCCAGGGTAAGATAAAGGTTTTAAAAGGGAACTTCTGTTCCCAAAGAAGGAAATAGTCTATTCTTAGCACTAACATTACTCTTTAGTTCCTCCAGTTGGGGAAAAAGTGGAAAGGAATTTGTGAGGCTTCCCTGCTACTTTTCCCATCCAGACACAGTTTGTCCTGAGTGGCTTTCTGAGATTTTTTAAATTTTATTTAATTTTATTTATTTTTTCCCAAAAAGAAAAAAAAAATAATTCAAGATTTATCCAAATATAGCTGAGGTAACTCTCCTTTTTCCTACGATTCGTCATAGCACCTTTGAATAGTTATTTATTTTTTTCAAATCTGGAATAATTCTTGTTGTTTCTCAACATTTTCTTCTCTGTCATACTATTTTATAAATCCTATATCAAAGATTCATATATTGCATGGACATCTTAAGAGCTATATTTTCTTTCTTGTTTTTCACTTTCCCATAGAAACTATAAAAACACAGATGCCACATCAATAAGTGACAGACTTGACATTTAGGATGTTTTTCCTAAGTGTACATGCTTTCATTTTGTTTATTTAGTTTTATTTTATTTCTGGTTTTACAGCAGAACAAGTTATTTCTCTGGATGAGAATAATACTAAGACAACTTAATAACTGCTAGTTTAAACCTACTGATGGTATCCAAAATATCTGAAGATACTAAGATAAAAGGATTTATAATTAATACATCTTTTCTTTTAATTTCAGTTTAGATTGACAGAAGTTATTACATCCAGTCCTGGAAAATTAGAATTAATTACAGTTTTATGCCCTGTAAAGTTAATATTTTCAGTTTCCCAGGTTTACTTAAGCACTTCAAACTGTATTTTCTATTCCATTTATAAATGTATAAGTGCTACAAAACAATGAAATACATCCCTTTTTCTGGCTTTTGCAAGGGAGTTTAGAACCCATGACACTGTGATGACTCCAGAGCTGCTTTCTTAAAGAGAGACGACAAATTGTGTTAATTATAACAAATGTCAGTTGTTGAAATGATTTATTGCAAGAACAATGATTGGTTGGTTATACACTGTGGAGTGGAGGCCATGCAAGTACACTCTATTCACAATCCCCAAAACAAAGTTAACTGTAATAGCTTTGTAGACCAATTGATACAGGAGTACACATAACTAATTAACATGGTGCTGTTGCAAGCATCATGTCTATTTAGGTAAAGTAAATGGGAATCAGAGTGACTTCCTTTTAAGGAAGTTTTCAAGTTTTAAATACATGTCCTTATTGTGCTTCATTCTGCTGCAGGCAACTGACATTTAATATGTTGTGCCTGTTTTAAAGCATA
>VYZX01005678.1:7390-40190 GCA_013401335.1 Brachypteracias leptosomus
AGCTATTCTATGTTACAGATTAATATAGACTCATTAATTATTATCTAAAAGAAAAATCTGGACAATTAGATATATGCAGTCACTCATGAAAATCCTAGAAAGACAAATTATTTGAAACACACATTTATCTGTCTTTTGTCAGCATGGGCTCACAGATACACAGATGGTCCATGCAGAAGCAGTTGGTCTGATCTTTACTGGACACATCAGAGTCACTGTGCACACATGATGCTCAGTGCATTCATATCTTCTTCTGTCAAGAGACCCCCAAACAGGAATACACTCCTCACATTGAATGCAGCTGCTCATGCACAGTAGCCCATGGCATATCTAATGGGTACATATCTATCAGGTTTCTTTACATGCAGGTAGCAATTTAGTTTTGCAATACATTTTGCAACTAGGTACCTAACTGTGCGTGTGCACATGCCAGCCTCTGATTTCTAACAGCATGATGGGTACAAATGTGTGTGCGGCTCTACTGTGGCCGTGGTGAAAGAGAGAAAGGAAGCAAATACTTAGTGCAGTTGAGAAAGAAAGAACCAAATCTCAACGACTTCTTTCCTTAGAGTTCTGTAAATATTATCTCTTTCATAAGTGCTCCAGTAGCAGCTGAATTTGAAAAAGTAAAGATCTACTCCAGAGAAGAGGGGGATATTTGGGATTATCTAGAGGATGAAGGTAGATGTCCAAGATAAATGGTAGGAAAGGATAGGGAAGGGAAGGGAANGGTTATACAGCCCCAGGTCTTTCAGCCTTTCCTTGTAAGAGAGATGTTCCTGTCCCTTAATCATCCTCGTAGCCTCCGTTGGACTCTCTTGAGCTGGGGAGCCCAAAACTGAACACAGTACTCCAGATATAGCCTCACCAGGGCAGGGCAGAGAGGATGGAAAACCTCCATCTACCTGCTGGTCACACTTTCCTTAATGCATCCAAATCTTAATGAAACCAAAAGATCAGCACCTCCCTCTCCACTTTCCCTCCTCAGAGAGCTGGTAGAGAGCAATGAGACTTGTTCATGCTCTGGGACAAGATCGGATGGAAAGAGAAATGTATTTTAGCAACCATCTTCTGACTTTGGTCTTCAAATGACTGACTAATTTTTACATTAAAAAAACAGCCTTTTAAAATTACAAGTTCATTTATGCCAATTTAAGCACAAGGACACTGGCAGGAAGAGATTTTCACCCCTCAACCAAAGCTCCAATGGCTTTAACATTGCAAACCCCCCTAGGTTTTCCCCTAGTTGAAGGAAGGATGAACAAAAGTCTGCGTTGCTGTTTTCACCCTGGCAATTGACTGTGCGGATGGCTGGCTGATTTGTTGGGTCACTCACTTGCTACCATATCATCAATTCAGGTGGCAGAACTACATGGAAAAGGAAAGGCATGCCCTGTTAAAAGCTTTCATCGAGTGCCTTTGGAAACATAGTTCTTGTTCACTTAATACTTGTTTTGTTTCACACGAGCTGCTCAGCAATGACAGGTTATCTCATGCTCGGCTGCCTGCTGCTGAGCAGATGTAGAGCCCATTTTCCCACACTGATCCAGGTGGTCTTGGAGAGGCGCAAAGTGGCAACCTGGTAATGTGGTGGCATCTACCTCAACATGTGAGACTTCGAAGTCATCACTTTCCTGGGAATGACCCTCTGTGAGGAAGAGGGATCTGGAGCACTGTGGGGTTTCTGGAACATCCCTGCATCTGCTGCCTGGTTACCCTGAGTGGGAAGGAGAGAAATAGAAAACAGATTAGACTGTGTTATCAGGCTCAATCCTTTTATTGACTGCTTTAAGGGATGCTTTTCATGGCACAGTTAGCCTGAACTTTAGATGTAAATCCTTTTTTAGGCATTTTTAAGCCCAAGTTAGCTGGAAAGCATGCATTTGAATGAATTGAGTGGTCAAGATACATATCGTATGCAACCCACAAAACGCTTTGAACGTGAGTCTGAATTGTTCACCCTTAAAAATCCTCAGTGTGCCAAGACACATCTCTTTCATTCTACTCTGTAAGAGTAGAATGAAGCCTCTCCCCATAAATTATGTGTCAAGAGCAGGACAAGCTTCCAGGCACCCAGGCAGCTGGCACACAGGGTCAGCACTGCATCCTCTGGTGCTGTCTTCCAAGATGTGATGGGACTTAGACAGAAAGGTCACCCTGGCCTGGTTTGGACAAGGAGAAATTATTAACACCACCAGTGGGCTACAGTTCCAACACTGCTCACATTGACCTGAGTGGTTCAATGAACTGAATCAGTGCTTCTGGGGTGGGGGGGGGGTGGGGTAGGAGGCAGATAAAGAGGAATTTTGTATTCTTTTCTCTTCTTTCTCTCTATGGTCTTTTCTGGACCTGACAGACTAGAATTACAAGAGGTTGCATCATGTTTAGCTGGACACAGTGTTTTACATTGCATCTGGTTTCTGGACAAAAAATAATTGGATAGTTACTGTATAGTAACTGTCTGTATAGTCCTAGTGAGTTAAACCTTACAAAATATTAATCTTATTAATATTTAATAATTATATGCAAATTATAGTCAGCCAATTAGTTTTCTCTGCAGCTTCCACAGTTTCCCAAGAGACTGATGCTTAAGTACCTTAATTTGTCTTTCTGGAGAAGGTGAAAGTGTTAAAAGGAGCTTTAAATTGTTGTTTAGTTGTCTTTTCATTTTTTTTAGGGATCACTTAAAAGATGATCAGATGAAATGTGTTTACTTCCCTTTAATTTCCTGCAAGAACCAATTGAAATGTTGATACTGAAGGAAAGATAAAGCTTGCTAGTATTAGTAGGTGGTCTCACTTTATTGGCATAGTTACACCCCCACACAAAAGACATTTTGCTCTTTTTGTAACTTTGAATTAGCTGCAGTCTGTATTAATACATTGACAGAAGTCACCTACTTACTAATAACTAATGCAAAGTTTTGCTTTAGCTCCAAAGTCAGGCTTTTGCTTATTTGATGTTCAAGGTTATGATGGTAATTTTCTTCCTCATCAGCTTTTGAGCAGAGATGAAGCATGAAAGCATAGGACAAAGTGTGTAGCAAAATGATACTGTGATCAAAGCTAAAAGTTTACAGATTTGATCCTGAAATTGGATAGCTGATGTAAAAAACCCACAGCCCAAGATGTCTGTTTTAACACACTTCTTCCCCCTAGTGTAAAGAGGTATTTGACACACACCACACAGATGTCTCAGTTTGCTGATGGCTTCTCAAATATCTGACTCAGTGGGAAAATTGGCAACTTTTTTTTTTTTCAATACTTCATTGCTGTTAACACCACAGAGCTGTCCACAGGCTGTATGTAATGTGGTTAAAACACTTGAGTACTGTTGAGAGCAGGGAAAGGCTCCACTTCTCTGTTCCAGCCAATGTGTTGATCTTATAGCCCATATAGTCATTACCAAACTCAGGCAGTGCTTTGAGGACTTGACATAAAAACTCTGCACTAGCACTTTCAACCTCTCCAAGGAGCCTTGTCTTCATTACAGTGTCTCTGTTCTTACCTTCATTTTCTTGCCACTTGAACTTCACTTTGCCTCTGCTGGGCACCTATTGACTGATCACAGAACTGACAATTTTCAGAGCTACCATACCCTCCTCCATTTGTTTCTGAGGACAGTAACAGCATTGGTTAAGGAGGTGGTGCTTCTCTTTGGTGGGGTGTTTTCTTTTTATCCATTTCAAAAACACAAGTAAAGCCAAATGTATTGTCCTTATGTATCACTTACAACTGCTCAACAAGTTGCAGGAAAATATCTCACTATGGACAAGTTACATGACCTCTGTTCTGAATAAAGGCAGAACAGCTCCTACGTACTGCCAATCTATGCAGTACAGGGGAAAGAACTATCACTGTTGTACCTTGTTTCACAGAAGTTGGTAAATTAATGTCAAGATTAAGGTAAAAATAAATTGTTTTTAAATGCTAAGCCATTTTGTATCATTTTTTATATATTTCAAGTCGTTATCAAGATGGTAGTTTATGCCCTGTTATCACCTATAATTTCTCCCTTGTCTTCAAGGCATGATGATACTTTTTAGGGTTAGACTTGGAATAGCTTGAAATATTGTCAGTCCCAGTTCAAATGCAACCTGACATCCCAAATGCAACGAGGTTAGTGGTTTCATCATAGCCTCAAGTGCACAGTAGTATGCTGAATAAACCCGCACATAAAATTCTGCTAAATTTGGACTGTAAGGGGGCCCTAGCACTGAGTTACTATGGAAACAGAATTTTTCTTTTCTTTAGAAAGAAATTCCCCCTAGGTTTAGTAGTGTGAAAAAATTCCCAATATTAGAGCTTTTCAATGTTTCCCTCCATTATCCTTTTGTGCCCACACTTTCTTAATAAGAGTTTAAAGATGACTTTTTTGACTTGTCCACTTGTTACTCAATTTGATCACTTAGTTTTCATATTTTATTTGAAGGAAAAAGCAATGCTCTTCCCTCAGAGCTGTTTGGATAGCTGTATATATGAGTGCTGAAGATTTATAGAGGACTGTGCACACTCACAGTGCTGAGCAGAACACAGATAGTGTTTGCTCTTCAGTACATTATGTAGACATAGCAGGAATCTCTTTCTAGCAAGCTATCACATAAAGGCTGAAATCTTGGCTCTGCTCATTATATTTGTCATTCCACCCAGGTCTCAGGCTGAAAGATTTTATGACAGAACCCAGATAAAAGATTTACAAGATGGGAAACCGGAGTGCTTGAACAGAATGGCAGTGAACAGAGAATCAAGTCTTAGGCAAATGGGACAGAGACTTGGACAGGGCAATATTTTTTTCTAAGACTGTATTTGCAAGAAATATTTTTTGAGAAACAGGTTTAGGAGGGGCTGTGGGAAAGTTGCTATGCAAGAGAGCTAAGCTAAGCATGAATGAAAGGTGCCATGGTACAGAGAGGTAGAAGGAAGCAAAATGGGCTGTGTATAGAGGAAGAACCTGTGTAGGAGGATAGCATGAGGGAGCAGTTGAGAGGACTTGAGAAGAGAGTGGAATTAGCAGTCTCTTGGAGAAGCTTTGAAGCTTGATTTAATGGGAGGAATAACAGTACCAGGAAGTGTAATTATATTTGTAAATGCACAGTTTACCAATAGATAGACTGAGCAGTTGAAGAACACTCCTCACTCATGTGCTTGATAATAACAACCATGTCTAAGTGGGGGAAAAAAGTGAGACTTTCCAGTTTAATGATAGGTTGAACTAGGTAGTCTTTTTAAAAATATTATTAGGTTAAGCATAACTTTAACTCTATGTTCAAGTATAAATCCTTTTTTTTTTTCATGATCTTTCAAGCTTACTCCTCTCCTGTAAAGCTCACTGGGGTGTATGTTTTTAAAAAGTTGTTTTGTTTAGGTAGTGAAAAAATGCTGATGAGAAGTATTGAAACTCTCCTAGTATAGCCCAACTAATCTTCAACACCAACTGATGAACCTTGTCTTGAATAGACAGGTTTGTAAGGTCAGACAAAGACAAAGGAAATGAGGTAATTATAGACTTACACTCCATGAACAATTTCCATTCATTCGTAAATACAAAGCAAATTATGTAAGTCATAGTGGCATAGAGCAACAGTGTATTCTTGAAAGAACACTAGCACACATACTTTTTAATGTGCAGAGCATAGAAAATCTTCTATTCCCACAAAATAGGGAACTGTAGAGCCTATGGCCAGGTTCTGTGTGCTGCTGAGGGTACCTGCAATGCCTAGAGGTGTCTGATGGAGACTTGTCCTTGAGAGTGCCTGAAGAACAGAAGGCTGGTAGAAGTAGCTCCACCTCCAGCTATGGAAATTGCCTCCTGAGTAGATACCTGGTTGCAACAGGTCTGTTGTGAAGCATGAGAGAAGCACTGTATATTATAACAAGGTCCTCTTCTCTTGTTTCTCCTCTAACATATTGTAAAATGCCAGTAGTGAGGACCACAGTAAGCCCTTCTAACTCCTTAATGCTTGTCCAAGGCATGAATGCACACACCAGCGTCCTCTTTGTCACAGGAAAACATCAGACATTGGAGGATGGGAATTAGAGCTCATGCAGAGGATTTCCATTACTTGACCAAATACTGTGTCCAGCTGAGACAGCCATCCTTACCCTTTCTGAGGACTCTGCCTGATACTAGTTTCTACAATTAGAGGTTGACTATCGCAGCCTCTTCCAGCTTTGGCAAACAAATGTGCTGTGAAACACTCCTCTTCCACCCTGCCCCCAAACCTGTTGCACAGTCAAATCAGTCAAGTAGAGACATTTGGAGAGATTTTCAAAGGTGCAATTGTTAGGTAGGTGTTGATTTCTCATTTACTAATGCTAGTGAAAGACAACTTTTTGTTGTTTGTGCTGTTGGTTTTATAACAAAAGCAAGGTCTGGGACTTTGTGGTATTTCTGATGTCACTTTGAAAATAGTTTCAAAAAATATTTGGAGAGACTAAATCTACAAAGTGACATGCAGACAGTTACTGTTCTCTGGCAGTACCTCTATTACTCCTCTTCTCTTACTGATCAAAGGCAGAGAGCTCTGCATTAGGGAGGCTGTACAGTAACCCTGGAGAAAATGATAGATATAAGAAATTTAATTATTGTAAAAAATGAAGGTGGTTGTACTTAAATGATACACTACAGATAATAGACAGTCTCTGTCTATGGCAGCTTTTAGTTTATTTTGGAAAAAGAGCAGAAGTATGTTACAGGTTTCCATTTTGACAATTTGTCAGATAATTGCAAGGGAATACAAGCTTTAATAAACTGATTATACCTCTTTTGAATTTACCATTCTGGACATACTGGCTGAATACTCCTAATCAAGGTTTTTTTAACCAGGAGCTGCCATAGATTTGTGGGTGGGCTTTTTTTAGCAATGACACTAGTATGGCTGTTTGAAATACCATGTGTATCAAATTGACTTTTAAAATTAATTTCAGGGCTATTAATTTCCAATAAGTGCATAATTTAATTTTGATTCAAAAGAGTATTGATGTTACCAGGAAGTACCTAATGGAAGGTTTATAGCACAGTTCTTTTGGGCTGCATGAAGCTTATCAAAATGGTTAGAGGGAATCAGTTCTGTGCTCACACATCTAAACAGTAATTTGCAAAACTTCCAGTGACACTGTTGCGTTAGCAGAAATCAAGTACTTTGTACCCTATGACTCCTTTCTCGTACCTTTTTACAAAATCTTTGGCCTGTTGGAAAAACAGGACTTAGTTATAGAAGGTTTAGGGGGACAGAAAACCTTACCAAAGGGTATAGATACACTATCAGCAAAAGCAGTGCATGATTAAGGAACACTCCCGGGCAGAAGTCACTCAGGAGTAGGCTAAAATCTTCATTCAGAATCCATTTCTATGTTTCCCACTGAATATTTTCTGGTAGATGTTAGAACAGCATTGTTATTTCAGCAGTATACACTTTTTAGGGTGGTGAGTCACTGGCACAGGTTGCCCAGGCAGGCCGTAGATGCCCCAACACTGGATGTGTGCAAGACTAGGTTGGATGAGCAGCCTGGTCTAATGGATGGTGTCCCTGCCCATGGCAGGGGGGGTTGGAACTGGATGATGTTTAAGGTCCCTTCCAAACCATTCTATGATTCTATGATTGATTCTGTGTATGATCAGTCAAGCTCAGCAGATATACAAAAGTGACTGTCCCCATAAAACCAACATAAGTCACAGCACTTAGAGCAGACAGTGACCACTAGAACAACTAGTCAGGCTCCATGACAATCTGTAAGAACACTTATGACTTTCTTGCAGCCAGACAGTAATTTGCTCTCGGTTTCAGAAGGTCTGTGTCAAAGGAGAAAAGAATCCAAGGCCCGAGTATTATTTGGATAAATTCCTGAATCCAGTCCCATGCCTTCACCACATAATCATTCTTGTTTTCTGTAGTGTGATTTATGCAAGTTTTCTGTTTATTTGGCAGCGGGTTTTGGTACTTTGTAAATATCAAGCTTTGGACTAATCCTGCAATCAAGTGTAATGTGTTTAAAAACCTTCAGCATAGTGAAGTGATTGATACTATGTCACAGTATGGGCCTAATTACCCACTGCATTGTGCCAGCTGTGCAAGCACATCTGGAAACATTGGAAAAGGCTGGACTTCCCCAGAAACTGGCCATGAGGAGGTGTTAGACTCCAGAAAAAGATTCAAGCTCTAACTCTAAACTCTCATGACCTGCTGTTGCTTTGTTCTTTAGCTAATTCAGTTCTAACACTGAATGGGCTTAAAAAAAGAAAACTCACCTGGAGACAATCCCTGCATTTCTCAGCTCTCATTGTTGCCTTGTTCTGCTATGATGCCTAAACCAAGTTGTCATTCAGTGCTTTACTGCTCATATTGCAATAGCACCCAGGGAGCCTGACACATGAATCAGAAGAGCACAGTACAAGCACAGATCTGAAGGCTGTCTCAGTTCCAAAGACCTTACAAACAAGGTGAAAAGCCCAGAAAAACAAAAGGAGACAAGCAGGCAGATGGGGAACAAAAAGGAAACATGAAGCTGATGTTGGCTAGGCAGTAGAACCAGCACACAAGGAGACAAATCTGGTATTTTATTATTTTACGGAGTTTGACAGAGAAGAGTGATTTAGTTTGCAGGTGTCAAGGAAACTTTCTCCCCAGCATTAGATGCAGCATGAGAAAAGGCACAAAAGGTTTATCGGAATATTTAGCATTGGCCGCTTAGAAAGAGAATCTTCATCTCTCACGGACTTGGAGGTAACGACTGAGGACAGCATGCAGAGGGCATTGACAGTGAAGAGAAGCCTCTATTATATGCATCAAGGAAGTGAAAGCCCCTACTGGGAGCATAAAGAGAAGGATGTATGGTCAAACTAATGAGCTGGAAAAATAATTTTATGACAGCATATAGAATGGATCAGAACATGCCAAGTTAGGATATGTCATGTCCAAAGAGAAGATAGCATTTAAAGAAATTATGGGTTTGGAAAAATGCTTATCAGTATTGATGGCTAGGACAGACTTCACCTTTGAGACACTGTACATGGAAAGTTTGACAAGACAAAGACAGGGAAGGAAAAGACATTTTAGAGAAAAGGCAGCTTTCCTAAGTCACTCAAAAAATCAGTAGCTTATTCAAGAGCAGGATGCAGGACTGCTGAATTCCAGCACAGAGCTCTGCTTGCTTGATCATCCATTGCTCGGGAAACAGCTTATTTTTGTAGCTCTGTGAACTTAGCGTGAACTTTGCATGTTTTTACAATACCATAATTTGCAGAGCTCCAGACTGAGAGCAAATGAGTCATATTGTTTAGGCAGGGAAGGATGTGCTACAGAGCCACTTCTGTAGCACAGAAAATCTCCTTTCCCTGAGGACAAAACCCTCTCTCCTCCCACAAAGCAACTAGCACGTTTCAGAACTCCACACCAACTTACAAATACAACGCTTATTTTGGCATTTAATTTCAGCATGACTGCTTAAAGATAATACAAAGCATTAAAGCTGTCAATATTTTTGAGTGACAAAGACAGAACTGAAGCTGTTACTCTCTTTTTCAAGTGACAAACATAATTTGTATTATGTGTCGAGTATAAGTTACTACACTGCAACGAGAAACTTTTCCCGTTTGCTTTAGCCATATGTCCATGCAGACACAGGCTGTGTCTCTAAACGTGTTTGTGCACCATGTGGCACCAGGAGGCCCTAATCTTCAAATAAGATTCTTCTACACTCATTATTTTGAGTGATATTTGAAAAGTAATAGGAGAGGATGACATATTTAAAAGCCCCTTTACGCTTCAGTACAGCACAGCAATTTGAGCTGGTGCATTCCTTTCATCTGTTCCCCTTGCTTTCTTACAGCATTCTCCTTTTAAAGAGAAGCAGGAAATTTCCATGGAATTCAGCTTTGAAAAGTGAGTTTGTCTTTGCATGAGAAGAAGGTCAGGCTCAAGAGCAGAGCTGGTGATCCTGTGTGCAATTTCACTCCATCCTTTTTGTCTGGTCAGCTTTTACCCTTCAAATCACGCACTGACCACATCTTCCCATCTTCAAACCACTCATGATTTGAAGTATCAACCAGAACAGATCTATCACCATCAGAAACCCAGTCACTATGCTCAGTATCTTTACAAAGAATCTGATGCTGCTGCAAAGCATATGAAACAGTGCTGCAAATTCAAGTTTGGAAGAGGAGAAAAGAAGTAGCATTTTCTCTATAGCTTAGGAGAAATTGTGGTTAGAGAAGTACATTTTAAACAAGGACAGAGACTAAAGAAGGGCACTAAAAGACAGACTTAGTAAAATACATCTACATCTCTGAAGGGCAACTGTTAGCTTTCTCCTCGCCTTTGTTTAGGCCACTCAAATTACTTTTTTCCAACATGAAGATGATCAGGAAGAGACTAAGCCTAAGCATGAACAGTAGCCAGTTTGTGCCACTTGGCTTTCAGGATGAGTGCCTGCCTTGCTTTAATTTATCAGTATAGATATGAACACAATATCTATATCATTATTTAGATAACTGCATCCTGTTATGTTTGATTTCTTGTTCCCAGTCCTCCAGGTGAAAGGTTCATTCTGCTTTTACAGTTAGAAATTTAATTTCCAGACTGAATGATTCATAGTCTGTGTCTATTTTCAAACTTTTACTTTTTCTGCAACTTTCCAGTTTGAAACTCTCATGTTTTGAGATTAAAACCGTTGTATTCTGATCTTTATAAGGAGGTCTTGTCAGTGGCATTAGTACTGCTATCTTCTCTAGAACTGCCTTGCTCAGTGTTTTGTAGGACTATGAGTACCTTCTCACAAGACTTCATGTTGGAGGCTCACAGTCAGTCTATAATTGACTAATACTCCATTTCCCCTTCTCCCTCATTTTAATCAGTCATCTAGTGACTTACAGAAGCCATTCTTTTTATTAAAGTCTTGTTTTCCTTTCAAAGAGACTTTTTTTAAAATTCATATTTTTATAGTGAAAATTAATTCAGAGGTCTGATTCATGTTTTAAAGTATAATGTTAATATTTAAAGCAGTATGTGGATCAAGTAGCACTGCTGAAAGAGCAATCCAATCTGTGGAGGGCAAGAAAAACCCTGGGAGGGTCAAGGATTTACAACAAAAAAAAAAAAAAAGGGAAAAAATCAAATGAATGAATAAGTGTAGAAAAATCACCAAAAGACAGTTAATTTCCTTACCAGCTTTGCCTGTTTATACTTTCCTGAGCTATTATTAAGGGAGGAGCATGTTGCCAAAACACTGTAATAAAATAATTTAAACATCTTTTAGAAATCTGCTGCAGATTCATAACAGCACTTTTCCTTTTCAAGAGCAGTGCTTACATTGACTATCAGTGTTCCTCAGATGGCTGAAGTTGCTTCTCAGAATATGTAATTTGCATTGCAATGACCTCTCTCTGTGTCCTAGTGCTGTATTATCTACTCTGTCCTTCTGCCAGCAAAGGATTGCAGAGGGTTTATGTAGCTTTGCATCTTTTGTGAGATGTATCCCAGGGACATAAGGAGCATCAGGATAACTTTGGGGCAGGTTGAATGTTATTACTTCGCATGGACAGGTCTTGGAGGATTAAGTGCTGAACAGACTTGGAAAGTCAGAGGATTGGTGGAATAACAGAGCAGGAAAAGTAGTTCTCCCTATGGTTGGGAGCATTTGTGGACACAAATGCAAGAGAAAGAACATGAAGCTGACAAACAGTCCATTTGCAGTGATAGCCATCTCTGTGAAAAGCAAGGGAATGCACACTAAATATCTGCTTAGCAATATATAGGGCTAAGAAAAAGCAGGGATCTATATGGGTGTGCAAACTGGCTGATGTGTTGGACTCAGAGAGTAATAGTAAATGGGGTTACATCAGGTTGGTGGCTAGTCACCAGTGGAGTCCCCCAGGGCTTAATTTTTGGAGCCTGTGCTCTTTAATGTTTCTATAAATGATCTGAATACAGGAATCAAAGGTACATTAAGTAAGTTTGCCAATGGAACTAAATTAAGAGGAGCTTTGGACTCTCTTGAAGGTAGAGAGGCCTTACAGAGAGATCTGGATATAGTAGAGAGCTGGGCAGTCCCCAGCCATATGAAATTTAACAAGTGAAAGTGTTGGATTCTCCACCTAGGACAAGGTATTCCTGGTTACACATACAAACTGAGGGATGAGAGGTTACAGAGCAGCCCTGTGGCCCCACCTCAAGTAGTGTATGCAGTTTTGGGTGCCTTCATATAAGAAGGACATCAAACTAGATGTGTCCAGAGGAGGATGACCAAGATGGTGAAAGGTCTTGAGGGCAAGACTTATGAGGAACAGCTGAGGTCACCTGGCTTGTTCAGTCTGGAGAGGGCTGAGGGGAGACCTCATTGCAGGCTACAATTTTCTTCAGGGAGGTAGTGGAGAAGGAGCTGCTGATCTCTCTCTGGTGACCAGTGATAAGACATGAGGAAATGGAATGAAGCTGTGTCAGAGGAAGTTCAGATTGGACATCAGGAAAATGCTCTTCACTGAGAGGGTGGTTGGTCACTGGAACAGGATCCCCAGGGAAGTGGTCATGGCACCAAGCCTGTCAGAGTTCAAGGATCACCTGGATGATGCTAAAGAAGAAGGAATTGGACTCAATTATCCTTATGGCTCCTTTCCAACTTGAAATATTCTTTTAGGGGGAATAAGAAAAATTACAGGTACTAAATTGTTTGATTTTCATTACAAATATCGTAAGGATAGATCAAGATCTCTTGACAGTTGTGTTTGTCTAATGTTAACCATGCTGTTCACAAAAAAAATGTATAATATGGTTCCTTCTTGATACTATCATGTTGTCATAAAAAAACACACATCAGGAGAGAAGTAGCCATGACCTTAGTTTACAACATTAATCACCATCACCTTGCTCACGTTCCTGTAGTACCTGATTGTCCCACTCAAGAACCCAAGATTGACCCCCTAAGAACTATATCCAGTTCTTGGTACATTATATATTATAGGACACAGAAGATGACCAGTCCAATGCATGAACAAGAGTGCTGGGTTTAGCAGGTTTTACCTGCTTGTGATTTGGCCTTGCCCAAGTTGCTTGGATTCTTGGTAGTTGTCTTCTTCATCTGTAAAATAGAAACATTAGTAGCTCCCAACTTCCCACAGCACCATTAGGATCAATATATTCACTCACTATAGTAGTGAGATCGAAATTACATTAAGTAGATGTGATCCCAGTGAAAGCTCAGGTTTCCTGTTAGTGCTGCACAGCCAATAAAAGTCTGCCAGAATCTTCATTGTTTTCTACATAATTAACCATTTAATAGTTAACAGATCCAGACATAGAACATTTATTGATGAGTTAAAGCTATTCTCTAGCTTTAAGCTCAAGGAATTCATGATGAATTTCTATTTCTTGGTTTATTTTTCAAAAATGACATTTGGGGCAAAACAGTACTTTTTTCTTTGGTCCTAAACTGTGAAAGTCTAGGACTAAAATTACTAAGAGATAGGAAAATTAGGTTGCTCCAAAGCCAGGCTCTGTTTCAGACTATAGCTACATTTTAATATTACATTGTAATACTGAAATAAAATGCAGTACAAGATATTGCCAAATACTAGTTTACCAGTGGAACTAAAATGTAAAAAAAAAGTTATTTGCTCTTAATAATTTTACCACTTTGAGACAAAAGATATTAGGTGGAACAGAAGTCAGAGAATAAATGCCAGCTTACAGAATGGCTGTAAACTAATATTTATTACAGTTCACTGACTACCTCAAATTATTCTGACTTTTCAGTATTTCTCAAATGCAGTTGTTTCTTTAAACGAGAGAGAGCATTTAGCCAAGGATATTAAAAAAATTCTCCACATGATAAGATCAGGACATGTCAATATTTGAATTTTGAACACGGTAGTGTGTGTTATAATTTAGTTTCATAAGCTGGATCTTATCTATTAAAATAAACACATTAATAAAATGTGGCAAGAAGGATATGAATATATGAATATAAAGTCATGATAGACATTTTTCTATTGCAAACTGTTCATTTCTGGAGATCAAGTCTTCAAGAAGATTAAACAATGCTGAAGACATTATTAAGCCAAAAAACTAATAGGCACAGGCTTAAGAAGATGCTGATATGATAGAGGAATATTATCAATGCTGCAAACTAACAAACAGATCCAAAATGTCCCTGGTCCTTGTGTGCTTGTGTGGTATACACAGCAGCAACATTGCAGACACACTCCTCTCCTCTTGGTGCTCGTGTTGAGGTCTACAGCGTGTGCTCCATGGGGGTAATGCGGAGTGATCCATCACATCATGGTATGGGAAGGACAAGAAGGGAGCTTGTGGCTCCTTCTCGAGGCTCTGTCTTGGCTGCTGCAAGTTGGTGCAACCAATGGTGTAGGCTTGTGATGAAACCTCTCAATCTGGTCCCTGGGAAATAGCAGCTACAGGGAGTGGAGACCATGCCAAAGGGTTCTGCATTGTCTACTCTCGTGCTGTACGTAAACCTGGTCTTTGCATACAAGGACTCATATTCACCAGGCGTGGCACTGACACTATTTTTCCTTTTGTATTCTGCTCTCCCTTGGAAGCATAATATTTTGATCTGTTATTTGTGAAGATTTACAATAGTATGTCTTTGTGCCTATCAGCCAGTGCACGAGGAGTGCTTGGCAGTGAGTTTGTTCCTTAGGACACTGGAGGATTTCTTTCCTCATTCAGCCAGTGCCAGAGTGAGAGCTTGCAATTGCCACTTTTTTGGGGTTGGTTTTTTTTTAAGTTCATTGTAGAACGAACAAATCAGCATGAAAAATTTTATGTAGATACAAGCATGTATCTACTGCTTTTTGCACCTGTGGTTATTAAACAGTAGGTGGAAAAAAACAGCAAAAAAATGTTTTCTATGATTAAATGTGTTTACTTTGCCCCTTGGGAGTTCTTTATGTATTGTTGCTTTGATTGTACTTAGTTTGCAGTCCTGATCACAGGCAATCAAAATCATACGTTTACCCTCAGAATCAAAACAAGACTTTTGAACATTAGACTTTTAGATTATTACATTTGCATGCTAGTTAAGAGTTGGTAGGATGCTTTCATGTCACATTTTCAAGCTTTTCCCTTTAATCAGAAGCTCTAGAAAAGTTGTTTTTTGTTTGGCGAAAGCCTAAATGATTCAAAAAATCAGGCATTTCCAGGAGCTAGAGTTTTAACAAGAGCATCATATGTTACTAAAGCCGTGTCATTTTACAGGTGTCAGAAACTACTGTGCAGCATTGGATTGTTAGGGAGCTTGGGAGCATCACTGCAAAACTGAGAGTCAGTCCTCTGTCTTTGTTAGCAATTTAGAGCACTACAAACAGATCAGAAGCAGCTGGTACAGAAGTCCCTACCTAAATCCACACAATAAGCGTCTCAAGGATTTTACTTGGGACTAGGCTTTGGACTGAACTTCTCCACCATATACACGGTTTAAAGGCTGTCAACCTGAGAGGAAATGGATGGATAAGGAGAAGGAAGGAAAGTGGGTAGTGACACATGCTAAAAAAGTCTAGGAGGTATGCAGAATTTTGAATGAAAGTATTTCGACTTGTGTGCTCAATAAATAAGTCAAAACACCTTCTCTGTGAGAATCCAGTATCTCAGGGAGCAGTTGCCTTTCCCTGGAACTTGCTCACTGACAGCATGTGACAGATAGAGGACTTTTTTGCAATAATTTATGAGTACCATATGTTGGCCTCGTTATTTTGGTTATCACGTTTATAGTATAAATATGTTGGGTTACCCAACAAGGTGTTGCCAGATACAAACAGCATAAGAATGGGTTGAGATGGCTCTCACCAACCCCTCCAAAGCAATCTAGTGTCCTCCAGGGGCTGCTAGTTGGGTTTGTTTGCTCTCTAGGGAGCCTTCAAAAGTAAGATGTTCAGAAATAGTTGATTCAGCAGGCAAAGAAGGAGACAGAAGTGATACAAGATTTTAAAGGATTGTTTTCTGGAGAAGGAAACACCACCAGACAAACACAAGGGGTAGGCTTGGTAGGTGCCTGAAGAAGATAGTCTTGTCTAGGTCACCACTATCACAAAGAATAACTGCTCAATTAACATGAAATATATCAAATCAGCATTGAAGTGGTGTATTGATCTATTAATGGTTTTTAATTAACTAATAAGCAGTAAATTACACATTCAGGATCTCTATCAGCAGTATACAGATAATATTGGAGATTTAGGAAATATTAATATACACCTAGAAATTTCTACACACATTTCTACAATTATTTCTATAATACCCTAAACATATATACACACTCACACTCACAGTCATGTATCTGCTCCTTCCACTCAAGCAACCACCTCCCTCTTCCTGGGGACCAGGTCCTCCTCCTCACTTACAGTTAAGACACAGATGCTCCAGCTTCATAGCTGACCATGCTGCCCTGGCAATCTGCTGATCTACCTGCCAATGAGAAAAAACACACACGCACTGACACCCACACACCCGAGAGGTGGGTACTTGTTGCCACTGCACTGTGAGCTCATTAGTTGAGTGCTGGCTCTTCATCATGTCCAGCAAGGATGCTCTGTTTGGCCTCAGATGGAGGTTGTGATGGTGATGGGACAACTTCTGGCAGTGTCAAACTTGGGTTGTCCCTGGCCCCATGACAAAGTGTCTCCCTACTGTTATGATTTTTATGCTTACTTTAAACTTCTTTTCAAGATTACCCCTTTGTTTCAAAAGGCTTTGTAATTCCCTTGTTACTCTTGAATTCAGCTGGTGGTTGTGTTCCTCCTCCGCATGATCACTGTTAATCAAACACCCGCTGAGGTTTTGGGTGTTCCTTTTACACAGATTGTTTATGAGCACCCACACACACACCACTGTGGGTGACACATGGTGATCTTACAGACAGGCAGGAAACTCAGTAAGGGAGATGTTTGTGTCAGCTCACTGAAAAATTTTTTTTTTTTTTTCCTTTTAAAGCTTATTCATCCTGCTAAAAATGTAAGCATGTATACATATAAGCTCCTATTACAAATTAAGTATTTTATTATCAGTACACATTATAAATATTTATGTATAGATAGATATACAAACACACACTCACAAAGGAGTCTGACAACTATAAATTCCATTAGCTTCAAATGAGATAAACCAGTTGGATCAGGAGAGTGAAATAAGCTGATAGAGAGGTTATTACCCTCAAGTTAAGAGTTTAAAAGGCCAAGACCTGAGGTAAGCACACTCAGAGATACTGGAAAAGAGGATAGAGATATAGATAATCCTAGAACGACAGCATAATGAATCTTTCTAATATATAGCAAGATATAAAGGCCTGCTAGCATTCAGCTGGGTGTGCCCACATATCTGGAAGCAATGATCCATTTAGGCCATGAAAGTACATGTTGAAGGCCACTTCATGGAGTCAACAGTAGAGTCACTCATCTCCTGAGCTTCGGGCTCACATCCTGCCTGTGTCTCCATACATCTTTAGACAGCGCGAACTATAAGGATTAGTAAAATGGAGAACTGTAAGCAGGGAGAAAAACATGACCAACATTGATGTTGCTTGGCTATTGCAAAACTTACAGTAAGGGAGAATACTGTGTCCCAATGGAAAATTCTGCAGTGCAACTGTATGAGTGTTCATTGCAGCTGTCCCTCATTGTAAAGTTTGCTTGATTATTGCAATCACTTTGAAGATGTCTTGAATGGACGAGGTGACTCTATCATTTCTGATTTGTGGCTAAGAGGCAATTTTGAAGTTTCTAGAACAAACAGGAAGGAAATTATTTTTATTTTAGGACTGTGACTCAGCAATGGATCAGCAAAACTAAAAATGCATTGATTTTTCTAGTCATCAGGGAAGAAAGAGGTGGGGTTTCAATGAAAATTTTAATTTATGCTCCAGTCTTGTTTCTCTTTCATAGACACTTTTTTAATATTGATATGTTTGCATTGGCCAAAATAAATCAAATACCAATGTAAATAATGCAGCAGGAAAGGTAGTGTCCAAATGTCAAGATCTGCAATAATTTGATTGTAACACACTCTTTGGTTGTGAAAAGTCCTCTCTTCTCACTCTAAATTGTATTTTATGCAGCCTTTAAGACTGGAAAAAAGAAAATCATACAGGGAGTTTATTAGCTTCTTTTAAACTCTTGAAGACTTTAATCTACATTATAGATTATATATCCTGGCCAAGATAAACAAACAAGCAAAGCATTTCCAAACTGTGTTATAGGATTTGCATAATTAGAAAATCCTTTTCTAGTTGTCCAGTAATAAGATCATGAAAGTGGTATAAAAATAGAAATACCACTTAGTTGAGAGTATCACTGTTGTTCTAAGACCGTATTTCACAATAGAGGCCAGGGTGCGTGAAGTGTGAAGTTTTTGACTTGTCCAATTTGATGACCTCACTGTGTCTAGCATCTCATGCTTTGTGGTGTTGCTCCATAGTGTAAGGATGATATAATGTCCAATTCTTTAGAGTCAGCTTTAATTTTCGTTCTATCTTGTGCCATCATCATACAGCAAGTCTTGAAAGACTGCTTTCTCTGAACAGTAGTTAAATGTCTTTTATCCCCAAATTTGAATACCAGACATCAGGAGATTGGAAAGGGATGCAAACCTGCACAGCTCAGAGTACCAGCTGATCTCTGTCTTTTACACAGAGAAGATGAGAAAAAACTTTCTCATGGGTATTGTTACACATTGTGTCTGCAGCACAACTCTTTTTACTTTCTTTGGTCGTGTTCATTGTTAAAGACATAAGAGAAAAATTAGTAACAATAAAAATATTTTAGTAGAAACACTAATTATTTCTATAAGATGAAATTAGTTACTCATAAGTTGCTCATCACTAAGTCTAGGGACATTGTATATTAGGTGAAATATGATCTCCAGTTATGGAACACATACAATATGACTGAACACACTTTCATTAATTGTATTGAAGTAGGATTTTATTGAAGCCATGCTCCACTTTTATGATATGGTGATAAAACTGTAGGTTATTAAGTTGATAATAAATCACAGGGAAAGTTTCTATAGCTTCAGTTTAATTCCCAATTTTCTAAAAAAGTTTTCAATTTTTCCGTGGATGATAGATCCTTTACTATTGCCAGGATCATGTGAAAGCCATCCCTGCAGCACTGGTATATCTCAATTTTTTTTCTTTCCTGAAGCTAATATTAGGTGTTTCTCATGTGTACATTGGATATTTGGGAAATGTGAGTACTGAATTTATCTGTAAAGTGTCTTAATAATCCAGACTCTTTTTTAGTGATCAGTCTGAGAGCTATTCCATAATATCATCCTGCAGTAATTGTTTAAAGCTCTTGTTGAAAACATGGGCCTGGTTAGAGAGACTGCAATTAGTAATTAATCATCTCTTCCAGAGGAATCACTTGTGAGTCTCTTTTACAGATACTCTTGATATGATTAAGAATTGCATGAATAACCCTTGAAATCTTCCCTTTGATCTTCCCAAATACATTATCACTCTATTGTTTTAATACTTACCACACTGTGTTGTAGCAGTAGATGGATGTACTGCTCACAGCTGGCCTGGAAGCATGTTCTACTATCACAAGTTCTTCATTAGGGGAATAATCAGGAAGGCAAGATTATTTCACACTGGAACAGGTTTCCCAGAGAGGTGGTGGAGGCCCCATCCCTGTAGATGTTCAAGGCCAGGCTTGATGGGGCTCTGAGCAACCTGATCTTGTAAGAGACGTCCTTGCTGACTACAAGGAGGTTGGACTAGATGACCTTGGAAGGTCCCTCCCAGCCCAATGCATTCTATGATTACCAAAGTTAGATTTAGTGCTTTGTTTGAGCATTGCAAATATGTGAAATCTGTATTTGTTCATTCCACCAGTTCTACCATTATCTGCAGAATTTATGATTTTTTTCTCCAGGAAATGAAAAAAAAATGAGGGTGGAGGCAGTTACCTTGCATCAGCCCTCCAGACCCGTTTCAGATGGCATTATTCAGATGGGTTTTCATCTAGTGAGCAGCCCTATTTCCCTTTTCCCAGGACTCACCTAGTTTGATTGCTTTTGAATCTGCATTCAGCAGTCACAGCCTGACTGTTTTAGCACTCAGGATGAGACTTGGCAACTTTTGCACATTACCTCTCTGTGTCTAACATCCATGTTAAACTCATGATTAGTATGGCATAGGCCAGCTATGAGATTTTAAGTGCTAGCTGGCAGCACGATGACCAAAAATTGGCTCATGGTTCTTATCTTTGACACACAGAATAATGAAGTGATTACAGAAAAACAGTGTTATATTTGGAGAAGGAAGGAGGACTTGTTTCTATGTCTGAAGCCTCAAAATCATAACAGCAGGTCTTATCCCAGTGGAAGAGCAGTCTCAGAACAGATGGACTATACAGCAGTGCTCTGATCTGTGTTGGACAGTAAGCGGAACAGATTTCAAAGATGCAAAGACAAGACTGACTAAAGAGGTGTTTGAGCCATAAAGATAAAATGATAGTGTCATTGATAAGGAAAAATATCTATTACTTAGATATTTAGACTTTATATTTACCCAGAAACTCTACTGGTTCTATTCTACCTACCTTCTGTTCTTCTTACAGAGGAGTTTCTAATGAGAAAAAAGATATAATTAAGCAACAGCATTTACAGTTCTACAGAAAAAGCTGTTTTTCCTATTATGGGAGTGTGAGAGAATCTAAATTTCAGAGTAACCTAAAAATGCTTGAGTGCTATATTGTCCTCATCAGTATCAAAGCAATTCCTGTCCAGGGGATCATTGTGAATGACAAGAAAATTATATGTATGGTAAAATCCACCAAAAAAGTCAATGTTATATCATGAACTTGTACCAAGCCTGTCCACATCAGGCAGAGCCTTTCTAAGAGATTTATGTCTTTCTGGACTTTGGTCTGACGTTTAAAAAAACCCCATATTTTATAGTTAGTGCAGTATTAATGCACTTCAATGTTTTATATCTTGTTGAAAGATGTGTGAAAGGGTGTGGGATGGATATTATAGATTTCCTTGTGAATTCTGTGCAGTATACACAGAAGAAGATTCAAATGGAAATACCTGCTCTTCATTAATGACTCTTAGGGTATGACTGCCATTTGACAACAAAGCCAAATAAAAGCATACTTTTACATGCTCTTTCAATCCTAATATATGCAGGGTGCTTAACTGATGAAGAATTTCAGTAGGGCTCACATTGAGTTCTTTTGGTTCCTGGGTCATTTCTTCTGCATGCAAAGGTTATTTGGCACTTCCAGAAGAACCACATACTCTGGGGTCAATATCATAACAAATCTGAAGGGAAGACTCTTAGTTTTCCAGCTGCTGGTGTTGGATTGCCCCCTTGCACATCTGACAGATTAATGTGAATTTCAACAAAGAGGGACACATTTATGAGAAGAATTCTATTGACTTGAAGAAAGAGCATTAGGGAGTGGTCTTAAAACCATCAATATCTCCATTTTACGGATTGCAAGTGGCATGGGTCTCCTTTCAGGTACATTCCAGCATGAATTTTATCTATGTCTTAATTTGCAAATGCTACACCATTTTCTAAAACTACGAACAAGTTTCTAATGCATGTGACATAAAGCTTGATCTCAGTCATTCATTTTTCCATTTAATCAGTATCACTTACACATTTCTATACCAATTGTCCAATTTAAGGAGAACTAGAGGAATCAGTTTATTCATACAGTATGTAAAGTAATGCAACTGCCTCACAAATAATTTAGAAAATGTTAGATCTGAGTGTGTCATGCTAAAGTTTTCCAGGTCCTACACTTTGTTTTTAATGAATATACTACTAGGTACTTCTGACATGGCTTGGATCTCCAAGCCTGACTCAATTTGTACTTGAAGCGTGTTGAGTGACTACTAGCAGTTGAAGGTAGCTACTGTATCACTAAATATTTGCAGAAAGAAATTTCTTCCTAAACTGACTACCCTGACCTGGAGGAACTGGGGTCCTGTTGACTCCCGCTCCACTGGGCCCTGGGATGTCTTCCCTGGTCCCTGCAAGCTTGCATCTCATAGATCAAGGGGACTTCTTCCCACCTCATTCTAGTGCAGTTTACTCCAAAAGATGCCTGCCATACATAAGCCAAGTGAAGGCTGCTAGGAGCCTCTTTTGAAACTCAGAAGAGTGATCTGTCCAATTAATATCAGCTGAAGCTGAGTCACTCAGCAAAGTAAATAGAAATATCTTCTGGCTACAAAAGTCATAGGAAAAATGCTACTCTATTGAGACTTAGAATCTGCCTCCTATACTCCATCTCTGCCTGTTCACCACATGATGCATTTGAAGGACCAAACGACAGAGAGTTTGAACTGCAGCTTCTCCCTTTCCAAGTCTCCATACCAGTCCTTTTACTGTCACTTGACCTCTGTTTCTGTCCTGTCAGTCTCCTACATGGCTGTTTGTTCCACTATTAATTGTTTTACCGCCCAGCTAATGAACCTGAAACTCAAGGTTATACATCCCATGATTGTCTCAAGTGTTGAAACCCCAGTTTCCTGCCTAATTGTTGGTACCGCTGGCATCCCCCAGACAAGTTCTATAATTATCTTATGCATTTTTAACTGAAAAAAAATCTGTACCATCTAGAAATACAAAATTTTTAAAGACTAGTGACCTAAACCAAACAAATTAAATAAGACAGAGGTACTTTGCTGCTCGTATTATTTATATTTCTTAGAATCATAGAATGGTTTAGATTGGAAGGACCTTAAAGATCATCTAGTTTGAACCCACCTGCCATGGGCAGGGACACCTTCCACTAGGTCAGGTTGCTCAAAGCCCCATCCAACCTGGCCTTGAACACTTTCAGGGAAGGGGCATCCACAACCTCTCTGGGCAACCTGTTCTAGTGCTTCACCACCCTCACAGTGAAGAACGTCTCAATAGCTAAATCAACCCTCTTGCAATTTAAAACTGTTATCCCTTGTCCTATCATTACTCCCTGATAAAGAGTCCTTCCCCATCTTTCCTGTAGGCCTTCCTTAAGTACGGGAATGCTGCTACAAGGTCTCTCTGGAGCCTTCTCTTCCCAAGGCTGAACAATCTAAGCTTTTTCAGCCTGTCCTCATAGGGGAGATGCTCCAGCCCCCTTATCATCTCAGTGGCCCTCCCCTGAACCTGCTCTGGATGACAACTCTTCCCTCCAGCATGTCAACTACACCACACATTTCCTTAATTCATCTGAAGCCAACACAATCTCCTGTCTCTTGTATGGGAGCATTACAGAATTTAGGTCAAGTATATCAAGCAGTAAACAAGGCTTTGCAAATAATCACACAGAATAGCTTATGAGAAATAGCCCATAGTAGTCACATTAATGAACTAAGCTATTCTCTGGCTTCCACTGTAATGCAGTAGATCCCAGGGTTCCCAATACATTACGTGCTGTGTGGAGGTGTAAGAAAAAGGAGGCCCCTGTTCCAAAAGTTTTAAAGTTAACAACATGGCCAAAACCAGTGGATAAATTAAGCAACATAGCCAGGAGCTGCAAGACAGACAGTTTTCCAAGGAAAATAAAGTTTCTTTCCTACCGACTGGGACTTGCTAGAATTTGACTAGCTCAAGTCATGTATTTCCCTGTATTAAACTCATTAAACTGCAGTAGGTTTTGAGGTCCTGGTTCCATGGGTGATAGGGCCAGACACGAGCAGCACTGCATGCTGCTGGGTAGGTGGTCGTGGATCAGCTCCCCTCCCACTGTTGGGTGGCTGTCAAGAAGTGGATGTTGCAGCTACTCACAGCTGCAGAGTTCCTGGATCAGAGCTGTCTTAAATCAGGCACATCAGAGGGAGGTCAGATCTGCCTGCCCTTGTCTGTATAAACATATCTGATAGAATAAAAATGCAAACTAACCATCTCTCATGTCTGATCACTGTAAGTGTCCCTAAAAGCATGTCAGCATTGTAGGCAAAATTGAACTTTATTTCCTCCTGGATTAAGGATGAGAACCTGAAATCTTGTCCTCCTGCCCCAGAGAGGCCAGCAGAATCAAGACAGGGAAGAAAAAGAAGCAACAAGATCTGGAGTTTCTGCTCCTCCTCCCTGTTAGTCAGGTTAAGCAGCAGCCATGGATGGCCCCAATATTCTCTATCTTTCATTTTACAATAGCAGTATTTGCTAGTCTGGCCTTCTAGAGCTTTGACATGGTGAAAATGAAAAGTGTAGTCATGGTTATTTTACTGTCTGTTGGCATTCTGTTGTCCTTTGCAGCTGCTTAGATGGTCCGTGTCTGGAGCTGGCCCCAGTCAACCTATTATGAACAAGCCCAGTTTTCCTGAAAAAACCCCAACGAATAACTGACAACTTTCAGCAGCTGTATTTACAACCCTGCAACTATTTCAAACAAACTTCATCATGTCTCTTGTATTTAAAAAACAGGGTGATTGTCATTTGTTGCACAGTTGCATAAACCCTCCAGTAACTGAAAAAAGTGTTCACCTAAGGTGTAAACTAGATGTCATGCTAAAAGACTCTTCCAGGTCAAATATTGCAGTACAAGATGATTTATTCCAGTAGAAAATATTACTCATTTGATCTGCTAGAACTAACTAGTAGGTTTCCTAACTAACTAATGTAGGTTTCCTACATTACCCAGCTCCCCCTAAAGGGAGGTGTTCTGGTATAACCAGATTTTATAACCACTTTCTTTAACCTCTAGATTGGTAAGAAATGCAAAATACTCCTCTGACTTAGTTTCTGATGCCAATTTCTGTCTTGATTTTTTAAATAAATAATGAATTAGTCTTCAGGTGTATCTAAAAGGAGATGCTGATAGATGAACCACCATGACAGCTACACCTCTTTGGACAATGCAGACTGCAAATAGCACATCAAGGCGTACGCAAGCAATGCACAGAGGATACTTTATTATGTGATCTAGTCATGAACCGTGTAACAGAGGCATGCAGCAAAACCCAGAGTTTGATCAACACTAGGAAATCCTGCAGAGCCTTTCTCTTTGCAAGGAACCCTCTACTAGAAGAGTGGCATGATACCAATTCCCTGCTTTAGCCAACAGCAAAAAGTAGGAGAATAAAATGTAAAATACTCAGATGTGAAAGTGTACCCCGAGCAGATTTCTTATCACTGAAGTGGAGATGTGTCAGCTATTCCATAAAATCCATCACGAATATTAAAACCATCATCAGTGTTACGTGACAGGAGCTCTGATATGACTTGATGGGTAGCAATATAAAACATAAGATAGGTCGTTATGGTTAAGGCAAGCAGTGGTAATCTTTAATGGAGATGCAGAAATTACTGCTAAGGTTATAATGCCAAACTAAATTCTCAGAAAGGACAGCTCAGAGCCACTGCACCCCCTGCTACTTTTGACCCTGTTTACCTCCTGTCTAGTTCTGCTCTGTGCTTGGATTCACTGAAGGTCTTTTTTCCAAACTCCAGCCCTGTTAGAAAGGCATACCTGATGAGACCTTCCTTTGTCATCTGTGTTAACACATACTGGCCTGCTGAAGTGTTTGCCAGGTCTTCCCCATCATCACACTAGCATCTCCACCTAGGACATGTGTTCTGTTGTCCTACCTTCTAGGACAACAGAAATTCTTTCTAAGCCTGCCGAGTCTCACTCCATTTCCTAAGCAGTGGAGCATGGACTCCCTCTAGCCTCTCCTTTGTTTTCTGCAGCAGAAATTCATTGATTCAGCTTCTCTGAATTTTCAGATCTTGCTTGGTTCATTTTCCAGCCTGCACCATGCTGACCCCTTTGCTAGCTTCAGGTGGCCTTCTGTGAAAAGTGGGTTTCCAGGTCAAAACACAGCTCTTGCTGGCAATCAGACGTGGAAGACTTTCTAGAGAAATGCCATCTTCTACAGCATTGTGCCGTTTTGGAATTACTCCCTCGAGGCCTGGATCTGGCTAACTTGAGAGCATTCACCATGGCACATTAACAGGATGGACAGCCCAGCATTTCATCCTTTGTGAATGCTGAAGGCATTACTCACAGCTGACTATCTCTAAACAGCTGAGCCTTTTGGTTAGGAGAGATGTGCCACACTAGCTCAATTCTAAGCTCAATTAACTTATAAAAATACCAGAATGGCTCCCATGGCTGCCTGGGAGGCAGAGGCTTTTGGCTTGGACAAAGTGCTGAGCAGAGGATAAGAGTGGATTTGACTCTCTCGTCTCCCTCTTCCTAGGTTAGCAGAAGTGGGAAAAGGCATATAGGGGTGTACAGCCCTCTTGGGAAGGAATTGTGCCCTAGGGCAAGCAATGAGGCAGTTTATCTCCCCAGCACCCCTAGACCATCCTGGTGCATTGATGTGTGTTGTGATAAACTGTCATCTCTGCTTACACCAGGATGGTGTCTGAGACAAGCAAAGCAGCAAACTGCGAGCTGAGCACCAGGGGCATCACAGAGCTACACCAAAACACAGGCAATTCCCAGTGCCAGATGCAATCCAAAGTGCTGCAGTGTGAGCACAACTGAGCAACCACGAGAGGTGCCCTGTGACAGTGAAGAACTCTCATTGGCTTTGTCTAGGAGAGTGTCATTTATGAATGCTGCCTATTTGCATTCGTGAAGATGATCAGTGGGCTGGAACATCTCTCCTATGAAGACAGGCTGAAAGAGTTGAGGTTGTTCAACCTGGAGAAGAGAAGACATCAGGAAGACCTCATAGCAGCCTTCCAGTATCTGAAGAGAGCCTACAAGAAAGCTGGGAGGGACTACTCTATCACTTATAGTAATAGAATGAGGCCTAATGGCTTTGAAATGGAGAAGGGGAAATTTAGATTAGATGTAAGGAATAAGTTGTTCACTATGAGGGTGGTGAGTCACTGGAACAGGTTGCCCAGGGATCCATCCCTGGAAGTTTTCAAGACCAGGTTGGATGGGGCCTTGAGCAACCTGGTCTAGTGGGAGGTGTCCCTGTTTGTGGCGGGGTGGGTGGGGCTGGTTAGAACTAGATGATCTTTAAGGTCCCTTCCAATCCAAACCATTCTATGATTCTATGCAGAGATAAATCAAACTGCAGTCTTGAAAGGGAATATCCAGCATTATGTGCCTGGGTGCTTAAGGGTGAGCTATAGGGGTGTCCAATTTACAACCTTATGGATTTACAGGAAGTCCCACCCCTTGGAATAAACAGGAGACATGCGTTCAGTGCTTGACATTTATAACTAGGACACTTATTTAATTACCTAAATTCAAATTGAGGCATTTAATTTTAGGATTCAGGTTCAAACATTTTGTCTAAAATGTCCAAACCCAGCTGCTGTGATTTTAAAACACTTATTTCATTTTTTTTTCAGGAGCTCCAAATGTGCAGGCATTTGGCTTTGAAACTGTTGTGTGTGCAAATTTAAAAATACAGCTCTTGTCAGGTTGCTTATGCAACATCTGATGCCCATGTTGCTATGGTTAGTGTATGCTTTGGGTGAAGACTGTGGTAACTAGTCACATATGGTATTCTTGCAGAGCTGTGCACAAGAATTGCATATTAAATGACAAATTCAAGTGAATATAGACTGTCTGTACCAGGAATTGAATACGCAAGTGCTTGGACTGAACTGTCTTTATCCCAGGTAAATTCACAGTTAGTTCATTAAAAATTTAACCATACAGCACTGACTCCTACTCCTGTTGTTGGCAATGAAGGGCAAAGCTAAATGACAAATACTCTGTACAAAAACAAATGGAGGCCTCTTGGTTGTGTGGAGATATTGTAACCCAGCATATATATTTTACAAGGTGATATAAAGGAAAGTCACTGTAGGCATCTTTATTTTCGGAGTTGTATGAAAATTAATGGCATGACAAGGAAGCGACATGGTTCTGAAGGAAAAAGAAGATAATCACAGAACATATGTATGCCACTTCTATGGGTATCTCTTATTTATGTTCATTCTATATTTTCTTTGTTCTGCAAAAAGGTCTGATGAGTGTAAACTGAATTAAGGTATGCCAGTTCTAATATTTCCTAAAGAATGAGTGCTTAAATATTGCCTCTCTTGGATATCCTTTCCCATAAGCAGTACATGTGCATCATTTTTTAAAAAAAAGAATATAACTTTGCCAGACTTAAAGAACTGTGAAATAAATAAACACATTTTTAAAAATATAATTATGGTTAAGTTGTGAAAAATACCTTCCAAGTGGAAGCTAATAAATTATTATATTTCTGAATTAGCACACCACAACTGAGAAAATAAAAGTATTAATGCATTTCTTTTTCTGAAAAAAGTGCAGAAGGGCAAGCATTGAACAACAATACAGTATATAATTAAAACTATGGTTCTAGTTACAAAGAACCCCATGGCAGAAATGGCTGGGGAACTCTGCTCTGTGTGAAACTCTTAGTACAATTAAAATCACATTAGTTTTTTTAAATGTCACTAGTAGTAATTCTGCATACTAATTTCAGAAACAGTGTAAAATGTGGCAAAAAAAAGCTCACTGTGGAAATTCAACCCATACTGTGGGTATGAGACATTGCGGCTCATTCCCATCTTAGAAATATGCCAGAAACACAATTGTCTCCTGGAAACTTTCCTACTTTTAATAAAAGTAGCATTAGCTCTGCAAGAACCAAAAGCACTAGAAAACATACAGTGCAGCACAGAAAGTCATTTCCATATATCCTGTAGCTCTGATCATGATACTGTGACAGACACTAAGGTATGGTGATTTTGATCACTTTGGAACTGGGAATGTCTAAACAGAGCTGCTCCTGTGTGGCTCTGTGTTTGCACAGAATTAACTACATGGTAATGAGCTAAGTGGGAAGAGAGAGCTCAACTCAAACTATAACAGAGCTAAAATGGAAATTCTTACCCTGCTGGAATTGGAGAGGGGTTTCAAGAAAGCAGCGCAGGGTATGTGGCTAGATGTTTATTACCCTGAATTAGAATACAGTCATAGCATCACTTGGGTTGGAAAAGACTTTTAAGATCATCAAGTCTAACCGTAAATGAGCTGCCATAAGTTGTGTAGGTTCTTCAAGAGTAGCTGAGGTTTCCACACCACACAGGTCAGAGCTGTGGCTGATGGATAGATCAAGTATTGAAGTAGTCTAAGGCAGCTGCTACTGCAGCACACCTTTTCCAAGTGCCAATAAAGACATCAGTTTTGATAAAAAGAAGCATTGCTAGAAAGGTCTTCAATCTATTACTAAAGGTTTTATGTAAAAGAGCATCCACTAGTCGTTGTGCATGGTAATAAATTGCATGTGCTGTAATAGCAATCACAAAAAAAAATATATAGTAGGAGTAAATTAGGAAACAAATGAATGATCAGAGTTCACACATAATCAGCAGAAAAATTTTGACCAGCATTATATTTGAATTCTCTTGCTTTAATGTATTGAGATTTGCTCCTTGTATGATTGTTAAAAACAGTAAATGAAAATGTTTCTATGAATTTGCAAAATTTTATACTATTATGTTGTATTTCTTAAACTGTGTCAAATACATTAACCTGTATTTTAAATTTAAAGCAGAATTGAATCCTGGAATTGAATCAGAAACTAGAAATACTCTCTGAGAACATGAATTTGTAACAGAGAAGTGGAATTCTAACTTGCAAAAAAATACTATCCAGAATTTTGCCAAATTTTGTTGGCAGATTTTGGCTGGGAGGTCCCTTTGCAGAGTCTCTGCACCAAAAACCAGGGTGTTCACATGACATCATACTCTTAGTCCTATCAGTGCTGCTTGATATGTGAGAAGAGTGGCTTTGATATACATGAGATCAAATCTTAGACATTTATTTAAGCATTGTAGAATTTTTATGTTAATTTAGTACGAGCATGTAAAATTTATGCAGAAGGGCTCACATGCAGACTATTTACTTTGATGGCAGCAATATAAAAGTTATAGCAAATGGACCTAAATCTGTTAGAGGAGATATTGTTTTGCTCATATTAGAGCATTGGGAGATATTTCATCATAGATGTATATCAATTAACTGCTTATAGGTTCCTCCACTGGCTTGTGATCTAGATTCTCTACTTCCCAGTACAAATGAGGAATCTACAAAGGAGTAAATGTTAACTATTGTGATAGGTGTTTTTCCTTTCCTATGAGTGAGGAAATCCAGATGTCAGTGGAATTATCCCTACTTCAACCCAGTCTCTCTCCTTCTGCTTTACTTTACAGCATCAGCTCACGGACAGATGCTGTGGTCTGCAGCGAAAGCAGAGTGCTTTATATACGCAGCAAAGAGAAATGCACTTGCTGGGAAACAGTATTTATTAGCTTAGGTGGAGCACAGCATTAATCTGTGTATAGTGTTTCATTGTGCTTTGTAGACATATTGTATATGCGTGGAGCAGCAAGAGATATGAATTGGAGGTGGGGGTGTGCAGCAGAGGGGGGGATCAGTCTGCCATTGAAATGATGCTGATGCCAAAAGGTGCAGAACAAGAGCTATTCTGCAGGAGTGAGTGGGAGGAGGAGGTACGATACAGCAGGCTGGGAACAGGCAGACTACAGCTGAAACACTCGGTAATTAACCAACAGGCTGGAGAAAACTTAATGAAATCTGGTTTTACTTTTATCTGCTTTTTGACTTTTTAAATCAGATTAAGCTGAAAGTGTGCTTTAAGAAAGGCTTCTTAAGGGATTGTCTCCAAATACCTGGAAGAACCTCCCCTTGCCCTTTAGTCCTTCTGATGGTTACTTAGGCTAAAATATGCAAAATTAATATGTTTGAACTGTCATTGTTGCAGACAAAATACTCTGATCTAGTCTATTTCATTATCACAAGCTTATTAAATTGCTTATTAAAAATTAAGCCGAGGTTTCAGAGTTTTCTCTCTGTTGGGTGCATTTTTTTCCTTTTTCCAAGCTATGATTTTTTTTCTTCAGGCTTCTTTTTATCATATCTTTGATAATGAATATTTATACCAGCTCCCAAAGATTCATATTATTTATGTGCCTTATATGCCACTTCCAGGTATAATTAACAAAGGCATCTAGTAAAACTGAACTCAATACCAACCCAGGTTTACTTCACTGACCTTTTCTCAAGACTTGTCACATTGCCCCTCACCTTTGCATTAGAGTTGAATGGAAATGACTTATTTAATTATACACTGTAGCCCTTGTGTTGCAAGGTAAGTTGAAATGAAACTCCATATGAGTTTACTAAACTCAAATGTTAGAGCTACCCTCAGCCCAACTCTGAGATGACAGGGCTATGTGAAGACGTGGTTTTAGTCCATGGGGGAAAACAAAGGAAAACCAAATCTGTTTCATTATGGAAATAACCGCATCTGGAATACTGTGTCCAGTTCTGGGCCCCTCAGTTCAAGAAGGACAGGGAACTGCNAATACTAAACCTAGGGAATAGGAATGTACTGTAGAGAGCCCAACTACAGGAGATCCTGTCAATAAGCCAGTGCAGTTAAAGTGCTGAAGTAAAAAGTGGTTAAGGGAGGTTTGGAAGAGAGGAATGAATGGGAAGGACGCTGTAAAGGCACGTAGTAGAGGTAATAAATGTATCAAGGAGCAAATCAGTGTCTCCTCATAAAACCCCTGTATCAGCATCCTGGATCTACAATAAAACCCGTGATTTGCTACTCCTTTAAGAAGGCCACGTGCTGTCACCAGAGGCTGCACAGCAAAGCCCCAAACAGCTTATTCTTGCAGCACAAACCAGTGGTTTATCAATGAGCAGCAGAGGGGTAGTCCACACTGAGAGTCAGAGTGATGATCCTTTGTATGCACTGTCACACTGTGCGTATAGAGGGTGTTTCTCTCCCTAAGAGATGACACCCATGTCACAGAGCTAGATGTCTAAACTTGTTTTCCTACTTTCCCTGAGGCAGCCCAAGGTATTATTTACTATTTCGGTTCACATTTTTTTCTTCTTGTATCATTTCCTTCTGACTTCCCTTGTTCTTCTTTGGGCTTTTCTCACTGCATGTGATGGAAGCAGTGGGAAAGCTCACTGAAGTGAGGGGATCTCTCACCACTCTTGTTTCTTCTATGAGGCCATAAACTCCTGTCCTGGTGCTCAGTGCCCTCTTTGAAGCTGCCAGTGTCAGAGCTCTGCTCCGAGGAGGCTCTCCCTCTTTTTAAGACTAGCCCTATGGAGGAACTTGAAAATTGTCCTCAGGGCTTGAACTTGATGTGATATTCTGCAGGAGGCCAAAGCCTGGAGCACAGCATTAGGGGGATGATCTCATTGCCACTAAAGGTGTTAAGCCCAAAAGTCTTCCATGTAACACATAGTGTTTTGTCTAGGTGAAAAAGAGGAAAAACAAGAAACATTGGGAGTGGGAAATGAAGGCAAAAGACAGGACAAACTAGGTACCTCGCTGAAGTAGTTGGACTAGCTAGTAGCTGAAGGGTTGGTTTAGATGATCTTTAAAGGTTCCTTCCAACGCAAACCTTTCAATGGTTCTATAAGTAAGAATTCAAGTCTCTGGGTACCATTTTTGCAAAATGGTCCTGGCATCATGTTAGTAAAGGGTAAACACTAACTAAATCTGCTATGCATTTTTCTTTTCATACCAACATTACACTATGTATTGTTAAAAGGTTAATGGTTGTTCCAAATGCAGAAGGGACTGGCCTCAGTAACTGCAAATGATCTTGGAGAAATGAGTCTCTTGCTGCTGACCCATTTCCAGGGAACAAATTACAATAGCAGTAACATATGCAATACCAGACCACTATGGAATAATTCCTTCTCTGTAAGCCACTGCCATTTATTTCTTCTGGTCCTTTCTTCCTTAGATGATAACTGACTTCCTTTTAATATTTATTTAATTTTCATAGAATTAAACTTGTTGGACACTTATTGCAGAAGCACAGGTTATTCTTTTTTTTTTTTCTTTAAT